>UYYF01004406.1:27386-89021 GCA_900618365.1 Thelazia callipaeda
GATGGCTTCTTCTCTCGCCTCATCATACCTTCATAACATTGTTCTGCTGCCTTGCAATACCAGTCATGGACTTGGGGGGATTCTGTGTAGCATATTCACCTGTCTCTTGGTTTACTGCTCCTAGTGAGAGGGGTCCAGGCTCTCAGATGTTATTTTTCGCGTCCAATTTGTCTGGTTTATCTCACGTCCTTGTGCCTCATGCATCAGCAGCAGATATTTTTCCTTCATATCTAGATAAACCTTAGACTCTTGTAGCGTCTCTTCCTCGAAGTGCGTAATTTGTGAATTGACACGTTCCGTGGACTCCTCTACGAACCGTTTGTGTAAGCACGGACGACCTGCAATATTGGTGATCACAGAATTCGCTTGCTTCTTCAGTTCTTCGAAAGTAATAGCACATGAAAACTTCTCGCTATACAAAGAAGACACAATGGCCAACCTCTCTCGGCATTCTTCCAAATCGGTCAAGGACCGCTTTCAGCACCTCTCCTGGCCACTTGCTTTGTGGGGTTTCAGTTTCACGAACGACTGCTTCAAGCGTGATCACTCTGCTGGCACTGGGTTCCGGTATACTAGCAGTATGTTCTTTTAAACCCTTCACATAGCTTTCCCCAACCTCATCTGTTTTTGCATTATTTTCATTTATGGTTCCGGATGTGGACTTTTCCTTTTAGCCTCTCTTTTATGTTCGTTGAATATAGGGCTCAGACCAATCTCGGAGCCAACTGCTCAGGATCCCGGCAAGGCCGAGAATTAATGAAATGTTAATTATTTAGCTTATGGTTTTGTTCCCGTTAATTGTGCTGTCTTCGAAAAGAGCCCAAGGTGTAGGAAAGGTGTACTTGAATAGTCAACGCCACAGCAAATATGTTGGTGACAAATGAATAGAAATTTCAGCCATGATTCTATATTAATTCCATGATTCATTTTGGGATGAGATCGAAATAATCAAGAAAATGAGGTGGATTGATTAAAGACTCATTAGGTGAGAAATAGTTTGCAAATACATCCATATCACTTCCATTTCCATTCCATACTCCTCATTTTTCCTCAAACTTAGGTAATATAACTTATACATATATATATGTATATTCCAACAATGTCTGTAGAATAAATTTACAACTTGCCTCTTCCCGTATTTCTAGACGAGGCCTCAAGTGTCGTTGCTGAGCTAGTCGCTTTGCACTGCTTCTTTTCATCCGTGAAGGCGAAAATTCATGTACGACATAGCACTAGAAATTGCTGCAACACTAAAATCCTCTGTTATTCTAATGTTTATAATTTTAATGAAAACGTAGTAATACCACTTAAATATATTCTACTCCACTATTACTTTACAACATACAACAGATCGATCGTCGACAAATGATGTTATATTCTCTCCACATACCGAACATGTCTGAATCTTGCAATGTGGAGTTCACATTGCAAGGAAACTCTACATCGTAAGTGAACTCCAAATTACGTATACGATTCTCCATAAAGTTTGCAAGAAGAATTCAGTTTAATCCCAGAAAACAAGCTTTCTAAACTTTCACGAGCTGGAGTTAATGTTCTCAAAATCTATGTAATTACATATTGCGAAAGTAAGTATATAATCAGTATGGCGACGAAACTTTAAGGTTGAAATTCTCAAAATATTCTGGCAAAATTGTAGTCGCGCGACTTACGAACCTGCATAAATTCCCAGCGAAGAATCAAACAATTTGACTCCATACTTCACTTTAAAAAGAAACAAACAGGCCTGCAAACTACTTCCGACGCAGAGCTTGCTAGGAACGAAAACTGAATCACTAAAATAGCCAAGATGAATTTTTTTAACAAACTGTGAGCAGCATTTAAGTACAGGTAGTACAAAAATTTTATTAAAAGCTGGCATTCTGAACACTAGACAAAACAAGTACAGGAACGCGACCTCATACTGACGAAAATAAGTATATGTCGACATATAAATTCTAATGATTTCAGAAAACTTTATTTCTTCTGCCAACTTTGGATATGGAACTAAGCTACCCACAATGATTTAACGACACAAATATCTTTTCCCTCCATTTAAGCAGTCCCAATAAATTTTAAACATGTATGAAATTCACTTTCATATTCTTTACTTCATTGCTTAGAAATCCAATTGACAAGAGATGCTCACACATCACTATATTCCAAAATGGTATCCCTTCCTTTCTTCCTTGTCTCTAAAATACAATTAAATCAGCAACTCCCATTGCTCAGTTAAGTAAAATCAATTAATAGATAATATCAATTTCAATCCTTTTTTCTACAAACTTGGTTCGGGCAGTTTCAATTTTCCGCAAAAATAATGACGAAGATCTCAAACCTGGTAATAAAAGACATAAATATGATAAAAAACATCCTAAAACAAGCAAAACACAGAAACTTGCAAAACAAGATTTGCTTCAGCGCCAAAAGTTAAAGGAACAATATCTGACGAGATACTTAACCCATATATTTGATCAAAATATGGTAGATGAGACCTATGTTCCTCTATTACCGATACAATTTTACGAAAAACTAAAACACAATATCAAAAACTAAATACATGAACAATGTGAATGAGAGCGAACTTTTGCTTCTACTTCATTGTGAAATTTCAAAATCACAACCAATCAAATTCTGGATACTGAATCACGTTAAATGCAAAATACGAAATGAAATAGCTAAAAGCATAAAAATCTGAATGTAGAAAAAGATGGATTTCCATGCAAATTCAAAGAAAACAAAATAATAAGACCCAGAAACACAAGCTTTTAATAAATTGCAATCGAAAGGTACATTTTTTAATACCAGACAAAAATTCACTAAATTTTCAAGACACTCAAAATCAAAATCTAAGATCCATCCATATTTTGTTTTTTTTCGACATTATTTGATAATGATTCCATTTCTTCAGCGCATCTCTCTTTCATATTAGTGGATATTTCGGAGGAAGTTAAACGATCTTCAGTTTCATATTCGATATTATTTGATATTCCCATGGAACCTGACTGATTCTCAGTTTCATACCCGATGGTACCTACTGCAGTTTCTTGATCAACATTCATGATTTGCTCTGAAGCATTTTCTGAGTCCAATCCCTCTGGAACAAAATCGATGGCAGTGCCAAACGACTCAGCAATTTTCTTTGTTTCATTTAAATCCTTCACCAGTTCTCCTCTCACTGGCGATTCATCCTGTAATTTATCCAAATAATGCAGCTGATTTAGCGACAATCCATTTGCTGAGGACGAAGAACCTTTTCTTTTTCTAGCCCTTTTTTCCACTGATGATGCACAAGAAGAATCAGAGCTAGTGCCTGTATTCTTAAGACTGCAAGTAGAACTCTTAGATAATTTTCCTGAATCCGGTTCTTTGAAAACATCCTCTGACTTAATTAAACTTTCTTTTTCTGATAACTTCTCCATGTGATCAAATTTTCGCTCTTCGTTTCCTTCCGTGAATTTTCCTGGAGGACTTTCTGACTTTGCTTTGCTGTCATGAGAAGAATCAGAAGCATCTTCAGCACATGATGCACTATTCCAAAGTGACGGTAGAGACTTTTCACGAGCTACTCGAAGTCTGGAATGAAAACGATTTACAATAGGAGCACAATTATATCATTTAATACAAAAAAGTATATTATTATCACTAATATTATTATTTCTTCTTCCGTTCTTGTTACTAGTTATTATTTATTACTTATTATAAACGATTTATCATCATTATTTATTATATATTTATAATTATTACAGCTATAATTATAATATATTTATAGTTATTTCATTCATTTATTTGTTCATATCAGTTTTTTGAGAATATCTTTCTTCTGCTGCTCTATTAAATTAAATAAATAATGAACACTTCAAATATTGCTTACAATAGTCGTAACTTTTCAACTAAACCATATGAATGGCAACAACATTTAATTAGAAAATCCAAGAAAAGCAGAAGTTAAGTGAAAAGTTGCAAAATCACCGTAGCTTAGATAGTTTCTTTTTGTCAGATTTACATGCTGGACGGATAAGACGATGTAATTTAAATGAAGCTTCCTTGGGCGGCTTTGAAGGATTCAGAGGATCGTTATTGTACACGTTAAGTAAAGCATGAGCCATATAAACTTTTTGGCTTGCTTGTACTGAACGACCGCTACGATTTTTCTGAATACATGTAGATCGTGCTTTAATCTTCTCATCACTCTTCTTATCAATGCTATCATCAAACAAATTGTGACGTGATGTACAACGACCATAAAATACCTGTAAACAGTTACTCTACCAACAACTTTACTATTCTTAAAGAACACATAATCTGAGTATCATCAAAATAAGCAAACATTTTCGCTAAGAATGATGAAATTTAGGCCTTAAAAATGCTTAAGTAAAAATCTTCTGTCAAAAATTTTTTGAATACATCAGTTCTTCACTTTTATCCCAATGAAAAGCGATTTTCATACAGCATACCAAACTAATAAGTAACATTAAAAGCCTAACGGATTTACCTCATCTTTATTGCTTGTAGGCGCAGATTGACGGATTTCTTCGATGCGTTTACGATACCGTCCAATGATTTTTTTATCCAGTGTTAAGCTTATTGGAGCACGTAGCTAAAAGCATGAAATTGCAAATATTTTAAAACGTTGAAAGCGTCTACATGAAAAGCAAAGAAGAAATTATCAAAACTCCACTTGACCCTTTTTTGCTTCAGCAACTAAATTTGATAATAAAACCATTAAGAATCTTCATATTTAAGACATGGCGTAAACAAGCTGCATTAAATTCACACATGAATTTGAGTCACATGCTCTTAGAGACATTTTCTAGAACTCTCAGAAAAAGTATACAAACAAAATAAAATGGATTTGAGATATGAATAGGCTTAAACAATATTGGAGAGCAGACGTTAAATATTCTATTAAAAAATACTTTTATATTAAAGTATGAATCTAAACTTCGGTCACAGAGTGAAACCATGATTTTTTGAATAGCTAAGATTTCATTTCAGCTTACCCAACATTTTTGTTGTTCTAGTTAGTTACAAATGTAAAAAAATATAGTGAAAATGAAATTTAATAAGTTAGTTAAATACTTCTTACACAAATTTACTACAGTTGAGAAACATTTTGATTTCATGACATCAAGAAAGTTTAAAATTTATAGTCAATGACATCATAACTTTCGAAAGAGTCATTTGACAGCAAAAACTACTTGATGTCGTTACTTACCATTTCTGGTGATATGCTAGAAGAAGAATTGCTCTCCTTTTTTAGTTTATCTTCTGCAGCAAAACGTTCGTTTAAATTGACACGTGCAGAACGTGTTCGTGAAGGATAATTGGTACTGCATAAAGCAGATGATGAGGTGACAGAAGATTTTTTAGGATGTATTTTGGCTGACGATCCCATTTTCTTTGGAGATTCAGCTTGAGCTTTCAATGTTTTTTCCAGTAATGCTGCTAACTTCTCATTTCTACGCCTCGGCACTGAAGATTAAATTTGGCTTGATTAAGACTTTCATGAGCATAATAATTTTTATTTTTTTACTTTTGAAAAAAAATGCATATTTATTGTATTTGGTCTCTTCTGATCTATTATTCTTAACGAGAATTTTATGTTCTTCTTTGCTAGTATATATTTACGTAGGATTTATTTTTTCGGAGCTCTTAATGTCTTTATATAGTTCGGCCGTCATTCCAATGAAGTAGCTCAAAGTAAATAAATCAAATAGCACTACAAAATACTCTATAAGACTTACATTTTAGCACAGATTTATACAAGAAAAACAGAAGTTTTAGACTCAGTTCAAAAAATAATAATTTCGAACCAAATCGGAAATGGCTCACCACGATTCAGTTTATCGAGAGGTGTTTGCATGACGTTTTCATCATCATCGTTGGGCATTTTTGCCTCTGCTTTCTTCTTCAACTTTGATTTCGGTGTTGACGGTACAAGTACTGCTCCAAGGTCATCACCTTCACTTATAGTATTTGAAGATGAATCGCTACTTTCATTACTTTTTTCGCCATCTTCATCTTTTTCTTTTTCTAAAAATACTGATAACTCACAAATTTTTTAAGGACTCAAAAAAATGATAAATTGAAAATAATGTTAGAAATATATTGTTATAAAATAAAAAAAGTAAATTAATATAATAACATGTCAAGGAAACAATAATTAGAATTGCAAGAATTATAGAAGTGCACTTTTTCCCAGTGAATATTCTTACACACATAGAAGAGAAAAGTTTAAAAATGAAAAAACTTTAGGTTAAAATCCGACAGATACATATGTTATAAAAAACGCCTCAATCAAGTTTAAAATAAAAAACAATCAGCTTACAGAATGAAACATAACTGATATTAGAATAGCTCATCTTAAAACTTTGGTAAATTAAAAAAATATGGCAAATGACTGAAAACTTTTATATCTGGAAGCGACCATTCCACCATAACTTCTCATAAAACTAACTGTTCACAAACGAAAATTGTGAGCGCAAAGTGAAATAAAAAATCTGCCTGAGGATTTAATTAGCTATTGCAACAAATGGATCAGTAAGGATACATGTAAAGTAAATATTTCCAAATGACTTATTCGCACGAAGGATCGTATCACTACTGGTAAGCTATTTAACCTAAGCCATAAAACTATTAATCGAGCAGCAAATCTATACACAAACTGGTTAAAAATTGTCATTCATTAGGCACTTAGCCATAGATTACAACTACTGTCCAACATATTCACAAAAAATGTAAACCCTCTAAAAAGAAGTGACAATAAACTTTTCACTACGAAGCCCATTTCAAAAATTATAGCACCTGCTTTTATTTAAATGCACAGTAGAGCAAACGAAATGTAATTCAATATCAAACTTAAGCTTATCTTTGCGTGAATTCGAACAGAAGGCTTTGTAATCAATAGATATGAAGTGAAAATGGTACAACTAACTATCTGATCACATAGGAGTAAAATATTTAGTTAATTGAAGTAACGGAGACAAATATTGCACTACAATGAACAACAGAACTAAGAACAAAATACAGAAATCCAGGAAGTCTTAAGAGAAAGTCCTTACGCCCGTTTATTACAGTAAAATGGAATACTTCATCAGAACCATCTCATTCTTCCCAATAACAAATATAACCAAGTGAGAATAAATTAATTAGCTATTAATTCATGGATACGAAGAATTCTAAAAGACTATATACCACTAAACTTCATCATTCATCTTCTTTTTACGCATAACATCAGTACGAAATCCAATTATTCATTTCAGACAAATTATTTACTTAGAAATGAATTGTACTGATATGAGAAATAATTAAATGGAAATTTGCTCCAATATTATTCAGGTCTTCAATGAATGCTACTTCGACACTATTTAGATCTAAACACGTACTCTAATCTCTCCTCACTTACAGCAGTGATAGTACGCTCACTGCAGTATACATTACTATAAATTCTATATTGAAAAGTAGAAATTACAAGCAGTAAGTAGAACACTAAAAGTTACAGATGCGAGTAAACAAAAACCATGCCATATATGCAGTCGTTAGCAGTACTTCTTCAAATATCAGCTAAATGCAGCTACGTAAATAAATCTCCCCTACTTCAGAGACTACAAATCTACTACTGACTGGATCGACATGTTATAAACTATTAAATACTTTTTTGGTCTCACAGAATGTGAATACAACCGCTACAAAATAAACAAATAGAGTTAGTTGCCATCCCCACAAGATACGCAACGGTAGGTATAGAGAGCTGCAACAGATCACAAGTGTTTACCTTGTTCTTATAGAGACCCGTTCTCTGGTCTTCGGAATCTCATGACTATACATTTGATGCGATGGCATTGCTGATTTTTTACATTGTCGGTCCAACAGCTTATGAATTTGTATAGTGAGCATTTCACGCGAAAGATAATTTGTGGTAAGAGTTTTATATTAACTCCAAATTATGCTGAGTAAAATCAAGAGTAGTGGGCCACATCGATCCGATCAAAATAGTCAGCATTGCTTGTACATACCTTATGATGCATAAAAAAACTAAGTCCAGGGCCGCAACATGTTCCTTAGAATACTTAACTTTAATGTAATGTGACTTTGTAGAAATCCTATTACGTAAACACATGATTCTCCAGAACAAGTATGTCCTAACTCAAGTATGCAAAATTCTTACCTCAATTATTTGAAAGGTCAGCAAATGTCATTTATATATATATGGAACTATGATCCAACCCTTACAGTTAATAGATGTATAAATTAACAGTTCCAACCGAACTCCAATGTCAGTTCATGTGACACTCCATTGAGGACATTTGGGACGGATCAAAATTTCTAGATAATTTAAGATCAGGAATGACTCGAAATAGACGTTCAGAGTTGTACACACTTGATACGGCAGAACTTCGGAATCTCCAATTTTCCGATCAATATTTTTGCAGATGCCTTTCAAAACCAACAAAGTAATCAAATTAAAATAATGGGTCAAATTTTTACGTCTCTGTTCTCAGCAGATATAGAAATTTTTCTTCCTGAAAGTTTTTGGAACTTGGTGGTTACTTTTTCTCCTGCAAACGACATGGCAATAAGGGTTTACTCGAATTTTGGGAATTTTTTACAGAGTGTAGACGTTTCAACAATTAGTAAGCCCTACCCAGACGATATATCATTATCTGCTTCCGAAAGAGTTGTTAGAAGTTGAGTTCTGTAATGAAATTATGGTTTATAATTTAATACGAAAAAAAAATTATTCTATTAGAACTAGGGACATAAAAAATCACAGTAACAGATCAATCATAAGATAAAGACAATTCAAGCAACATATAGCTTGCTTACAAAACCATGCAGAGATTCAATATCATACTTAAATAGATTCTTCATTACACCTCATGTACAAACAGCAAATGATTAGTCTCGTCAGAAACAGCTAGTAAAACATATTGTTTGTCAAATTTCAAAATTATTGTATCACAGACAGCCCATTCACCTTAAATTTTCTCATGAATACATCAGCATATATCACATGCAAAAAATAACCCGATTAAAAATCGCAAAGGCTAACAAGTAATTTGAATTTTTTCACTTACCTGCACCATAATTTTCCCTGAATGACTGTGCTTTATGAAAGGAAAAAAATCAAACTCAAATACGTAAATAAGAACCAGCTATTTTCGCTTTCTCTCGAGCGGCTATTCGTCTTGAGACTCGTTCTGCCTGTCTCACTCGAGTACGATGACGAGCTTTTCGTTTACTGCGTTCCGCTTCCGGTGAGAGCTCCATAGATTTATATTTTGCGTATCTTTTTTGCCTTCGAGTCTTCTTTTCAGCAACTTTCCGTTCTAATTCAAGCAACTTTGCACTTCCTGGACCTGACTTTCGACTACTTCTTCGTCCTGCCTCTCGGAATTCAAGCGTTTTGCTTGAACTACTTTTATATGATTGATCCTCTAGATCAAGTGGCAATTTTAGACACAGTTCATCGTAAATGACAACAATAGCTTTAGGCATGATATGAGCAAACCTAAAAAAACAACAAATGACTATAAAATTCATTCGCAAAAACAAACTTGTCATTTACGTGATTATATAAGAACTTGGTTGCTATATTTTTTGTCTTGAGAATTCGTACAATACTAATGGAACATGACAAAATCGTTACGGTGTTCACTTACTGATCACAAATAGTTTCGTCGAGAAAATTCTTCATGTACACAGAGTCAGCTACAAAGACCAGAAATCCCAGTTTGCTCACAACCTGAAATCAGATTTTTATGATCAATAAATATAGCGGTTGCTTACTTGACAGATCACTCTCGAAATCGCATTAAAAAGCGATTAATAGTATTAAAACAGACTCCAGTTTGTTTGATCCGATCTGGACATTTTTTAATCAGGTGAAGTTCCAAAAGCACCATTAATTCGTATTCACGAAGACGTTCAAAAATATCTGCATCTCGATTTTGACGATCATACTTCGTTGTTAAACCGTTACATGTGAGTATAATATGATTTTGGATAAACTCATTCACCGCGTCCTAAGATCGTAAAATATAAGATAAGCACTCATAATTGCTCAAAAACATCAAAAATTGAAACATGATTGCTTGAACCTTCTTATGAAAAAGGAAATCTATATATTATATAGTATTCTGCTTTTAAGTTTAGGTTAGATGCTATATGCCTTTTTCTATGTAAGTTTCCTAGAAATAAGCTAAAAAAGTTAGAAATCAACATGACTGACCGGAACAAGATCTGACCAAGTTGTACGCATGTAGTAATGGTGTAGAGTATTGATAATCGCATGATAACACTGTAAGGAACTCTTACGCTTTCTTAAAATTTGATCATAGATAGAAAGGAAGATCTCCGGCAATTTCCTCTCATCACAAACTAAACAAAATATCTTTTACAAATGAAATATGTCACTGTCCCACAATAAGATGAAACAATGCTTTAAATGCAGCAATATATTTCCTACTATATCCCTAGCTGAATAAATTTATTTGTTGTGAAAAATCAAACTATCACAGGAATGCAAATGTATGAAAATTAGTAACTAGTTACTAGCAAATGAAAAATTTACTTGCTATTTATATTACCAGAACCAAAATCAAATTCACATCATAATATGTTACAATGATTCAGAAAATTTTCTGGTACAGTTTATAATTGATTCATTGACGCAAACGCAAACATGGGAGGTTTTGAGTAAATAAAATACATAAGTTCTGAAATAAGAAAACAAAAACCTATATTTACGAAATCGTTTGTTTCTGCAGCCAATCTACGATCAGTACGAGCCCTTACAAATTTCCTTACATTCTTTGGGTATCTGAGATGAATTTTTTGAGCTTCATTGTAATCTTCTAGTTTCGGCAACAAATGATGTCTTTCAGCAAGAAGGGCATTTCGATATTCTGATACTGATTTTGGCTTAACTGGAGATGCTCCTCTACTAACGACTTTTGGTTGAGTTTCTATTAAAAACTTAATTTACATTTTTCTTATTTCCCTGAAATCTAATGCACAGAATATGAAAGGATTTTTCAATCTTTCTTAAATTTCATGACAATTTTTAACTTGCATTACTTGAAATAGTTTATGATAACACTGGTTCAAATATTTTCAAAAGCCGTAATTGTTCTAGTTTTCTTTTCACGATTAAACCAAAATAAAATAATTTTTTCTGTTTGTCTTTGAGAGAACCGATTTTTGCCAGTACAGGTAAATACATAACTTACTCATTCAAGTCTTAAACAAGGCCCCCAAAGAATTAGCGAAAAACCAACCACTTGGTCCTTGCTCGGATTCACCACTTAAATGAGCAAGCAAATGTTGCTTCTTCTCTGGATCCATGCTATTTAGATGCATTTCTACAATGTTTCTTACTCTCTGATACGGAATTTGTTCATATTTTAAATTTTTATCCGGACAAAGCCTGAAAGTTATTTTATACGCACAAGTGAAACAAGCATTAATATGTCCGTATAAAATTACAACATTATAAAATAAAGACCATTTTTTCTACTATCGAAAAGTAAGACAAACTTCTTGAATAGTTCAAAAGCAATATCTTCGAAACTCTTCTTTGCCATTTCCAGACGTCGCTAATTTGCAAACAAGCACGCTGTTCCTTCAAGGTTCTTTTTTCAGTTACTTTTAGAACAAACGTCCACATACACATACATGCATTCAAGTACATTTAATATGCAAATATAATACCATACCCTCAAATAACATAACCTTTGAACACAAAATGGTTTCTATTATTCATCACCTTTGAACTTCAATTACTGCGATAACTTATATCTTTTAATAACGTATTTCTAATTCCACTCAACATCTTTTAATCAATCTCTCTACTTGCTCATTTATTTTTTGCATCTCTGAACTTTACAAATTCATAATATCACTAGGGCTACTGAATATGCACTCTAGACAAATAAATAAAATATCAAACATCAAAATTTTTATTACCTACAGAAATTATGGTATTCAGAATTTCGTACATTTATCAGAGATTGAAAATTCACAGAATGAAAAACTATCGAAATAGAATAAATTACTCGTTTCTGCGTAACAAAAATGAGAATTAGAATACGAGCAAACGCTCTCTCAATCAATACTCATTAAAGATTACAAGCTTCTTAATTATTGGGAGAATGTATGGCACACTACATTTACTAATACTAGAGATGAATAAACATATCATGAATCGAACCCAAACTACCGTACACGGTATGTACATCAAATTTATGCGGGAAATTCAAACTTGGAAAAATTTATTGTTTAGAAACTCAAAGTGATTCTTAAAGCGCTAAATCCTGTAATTACTTCATGTACTTTTAGGCTTCAATGATCTTTGGATTTGTTCGTTTTCCATTTTAGGAATATGAATTCAAAGAGTTTGAGGATAGAATAAGAATGCTTTAAAAGATTGAAATACTAGCATTTTACTTCAATTACTGCGATAAATTCTCCTGCACTCCCAGCAGAACTAAGAACTAAAAATCGATATCGATCGTTTATTTAAATTTTTTCAGTTCAAAATTTGAAAAAAATTCGCATTCAGTGTGTGAAGTACTCTCAGACATAAGTCGGAAAAAGAGTAGTATTTATTTTGGTAGTCTGTCTAGTAAATGCCCTCAATCATACTGCGGAGAGCACCATTTCCGCATAAATTTTTGAATGATTCCATAAAAACTTTTCTTCTCTTCCAGTAATACTGTTCCATTTTTTCAAGACTTACAAGCCACGTAGTTTTCTGACGTAAATGCTTCTGAAGTGAAGTTCCTCTACGTACGTCATCAACCAATCAAATATTATCTACTCATTTATGTACATATAATTCAAAATATTAAACGAAGTTACGTTGTTGTGAACATTTGACTTGAACTATATTATGTGTTGAATTGGCTTGAAATGCTGTAAACATTTTTATCATTAAAAATCGATATTAATAATTTATTTGAATTTTATTTTCAAATTTGAAAAAAATACATGAATCTCAAAGTTCGACTGTGTTTATAATTTAGACACACTGCATGAGGTCTATTCCGTACAACCTATAATTTGCAAAACTTCAATGTCTATTTTCTGTAACTTGGAAGAGAATTAATTTCATTCGTTTCACAGTTATCCTTTTCTCTCTCGCACAACTTTAAGTTCACTTTTTGTCATCTGTTTGCTACATTTTCAGGTTGCAGAGTATTGACGACAGTGAAGCGGAAAAGCTGATTTTCATGGTTATTGTATAAGTCAATAGCAGCACTGGAAAGTAAACCACTAAAAAACTTCAGGCCAATGAAGTTAATACTTTGCGCAATATCTGTTTCTATTCTAAGCGTTTTCCGTTAGATAACGCTTAAATCATTTTATTCACTGTGAACTTATTCAGTAATTTCATTATTTCATCCGTTCCTCATAAAAAGGCACCTATAGCACGCAATTAATAGTCATTCACTCGTTTCTCGTAAGAATACTCCGTGAAAAGTTTGCTTAGCGGAAAAAATGGACTTCGCTCGGTTTTTTGCTTTTTCTACGTACATCTGTCCGTGCAGTGTTAGTGTTCTCAAAAGTTGTACATTTCTTCCACATAACTTGTCAAGCAGTTCAAGACTTGAAGAAAATTTCGAGTGCCTAAGGAAAGTAATTCCTTGCTAAAAATGACCTCCATCTTGCTGCATGCGCACAAATCCACAATTTGTTTTGATGATGCGAAAGTAGATATGCAACTGTTGATCGGACTGAAAAACATAAGACGATGCGGTTGATGAATCCAATTTAACAATTTGCTTACTGTTGCGCAGTATGGCAAACAAAATTATAAGTAGCGGAGTATGTGTGCTAGCAGTTTCGTACTGTTATGTCATGCCTTTTTTGGAGCAGAGATTGAGAAGTCATGTGAGCAGCACTTACTGTTAGCTAACATTACTAATGTTCGCATACTATTTTGTTCTAATGAGTGTTTCAAAAAATTTTAATCTCTTAAAAAATAGTATTTTTTTCTTCCGAAAGTGAAGTGAAGACAAAACTCTGACTTGCCCAATTTGTCAATACGAAATAAAATAGTGAAAATGCAATTAAGAGAAAGAGACAATAGCGTTACAAGAGTAAACTTTAATCTTCTTAAAGTGTATTTATCATGTTTCACTTCCAGTGACAGAATTGCGAGCATTTGTTAAATTTAGAATTTTAAAAATGCATTCAGAATTCACTGTTTACATACATCCTACTTTCAATGTATAGTCTATGAGAGTAAGATTACGAATCAATGTTGTTCATCGTTGTAGGATAATGTTCATTCTTGAAGGTGTCGGGGTTTGTCGTCAGAAACCAACAAGTTTCTCTGTTGTGATATGAGATGTAAACTTTTTTAAGGGAAGCAGCGAGATAGAAATGTAGAGATGTGAAGAAAATAATGCAAGTGAAAACCATTTTAATTTCTAGTGCAATACCAGGTATATGATGTCTGGCAGTGAGCTAAAGCAATGTGTATTCGCTGGGCTTCAGAACGAAAATTAAACTAAGGCATTCATTCTTCCTTATTTTTAGAATTGGAATAAAAAGCACTGACACTTCTTGTGATTTTAAAACAAGAAAATAAGGTTATGAAAATAGAAAAACGTCCGGATAATATGACTATAATGAAGAACAAAAAGCACTGCTGGATCGAGAATGACTTCAAAAACTCTCCCAAATCGATAGCAAATAAAAAACGCGAAACTGGGAAGGTTATCCATCACTTGGTAGCTTTTTATTAATGCCAGCAAAATTACGCTCACTAAATTTCATACTGCACAAAATTTATTTCAACTCTCCCAAAATTATATCCCCGAACCGGATGCTTTCCCCATCTATGCAAATTTTTATAGCTCTCAAGCTAGAAGTTTAAAACCAAAATAGAACAACACACTGCCATGTCTTAAATCAAGCCATAAATTTCGATATATTTACTTCCTTATTGTCAGTTTCATCTTACCAAAGTAAGCTGTTGGCAATTTTTAGCAAAAGTTCGAAAAAGCTGCTTTAGATGAGCAATCCTTATGATTAAGCTATCGTTCGCAATTCAGAGTAAACACTTGCATAAATTCTTGCAAATTTAAACGAAATTAGGAAAAAAACATCATCTCCTTCTTGTAGTATTTACATGCATACATGCGCCGAATTTCCACCGTGGGAAAACGCTTAGAACGAATGTTATTTGAGCAAAATAATTAATCATTCATACCTAATATATATATGAATGATTTTAGTCCTCCGACATATTATACATTATATAATATATTCGAGGACTAAAAAAATATTGGTACACATACATTACATAGAAAAAAAGTTGCGGACACGAGAAAAGCTTAGAGATTTTCAAGAACATACGGAAACCAATACACAAGTATTACATACAATATTTCTCAAAATACTACAAAAGTTTCTCATTTAGAAATGAGCTTATTGATAAACCTCAAATTGCAAAACTTACACGAACTGAAAATACATATGTATGTAATGCACTCAATTATAAGCAAGCATACGAATCACGCCATGTTTAATACGGTATGCAGTTGTGATATGCACGACATGGATCGTTCATACAGCTTCTCATATGCAAAAACTGAGATACAAGTATTGTAAAATTAAGTTTTTTTAAGAAGGGAATTGCAAGTATATTATTATGTATATATTATGTACTAATACATTGGTTTCATTAAATGAAATTTAGCACTTAACAGTCAGTTAGTAAAATTACGGAAGATTAATTTCTTCATGAACTTTTCCCTGTGATAGTTTTTTAAAATCAAACCGAATTCAGATGAACAACACTTCCAATTCATGACTAACTAATAGTCAGTTGTAATTAATTCCCCTTCTCTGCCTCTTAAATAATGATGAAGAGGCTGGAGATCTCGTCATATTTTCAGTTACTTAGTTAGAAAGCAAAATTATGTTACATCAATTAGAAGCTTATTTAGAAGAGGAGTTTTGCAGTGAAAATTACAAGATAAAGGAATACCAGAATCATAATTTCTCCAACATTTTAACGTGCCTGGATTTACTTTTAAACGGCTCGCAAGACTTGAACTAAATTTTTTTTTTAAATTTAAAATTGATTTTATGCTGAAACTACACAGGAATTTTTGTTTTATTTAAAATGGTGAATTTGCTTGCCCAAAAAATCATAGACTAAAGTAAATCAGATCCAGAACTAAATTAGGCAAGCAGCATTCATGTACTTGAAAATTTGAAACACAAACTTTTATGAGGCAGACAACAAAATTCATTCACAAAACTTGCATGATAAATCAATGAGTGAAATAATGCGTGAATAATTTAACAAGGTAAACTAATCTTGCATTCCAAATACTGCACATCTGAACGAAATACTCCTTCACATCACGTCTATTTTACTTTCTTCCAATCCTGATCAGTAAAACAAGATTCCTGTAGCTACAGCTGACTACTAATGCACATAAAAGTTAGTGAATTAGACATTATACTGTTTCCGGTGATAGCAGCCAGTAAGAAGAAAAAGTAATTACTCCTGCTGAATGGATTCCGATGCAATCTGTCTAGAATATGTCCATCTCTACTCTCACTGTGGAGCCAAAAACCAGAACTTATGACTAAATGCTTTACAAATTCCCACCATAAATACTAAGGTATGACCACCTAACTCATTCACAAAATGCCCACAGTAACTGTAGCGAAAAAATTTTCCTATGAAATAAGAACATAAATTCAGCCAACTGAATATTCAACTGGATAATCAATCCTAAATACTTGAAGGTCCAAAACTAAGTCACTTGATATAGATTCAAAAAACCCGGATAATCATCTCCTGAAGCATCAATTCGATCACAAGAGATCATAAGAGTATCATAAGAGCAATCAATCAAAAAGTTAAACTCATTCAAGAAGTTGATTTTCACAAACAGGATCAACTTGCTCACCACTATTTAGCAACTGCTGCAATTCGTTCGCATCCAAGTGTAAATCCTGCAAATCCTGGAAGCAATCCAGCTGTCCTTCAGTATCTGTAAGAACGATGTTCGGGATTTCTCGTGGCTCTGGACTATTTGAATAATGACGTTGTGATGGCCATGATGTTGGTGCTGGTAGCTCAATACTTTGAGCTGGACTAGTAGGTGCTGACTGTGTTTCAGTTAACGACAATGGAGTAACTAAAGTATGACATAAACTGGTACTATGTCGTTGTGTGATTGTCTGATGCTGATAGGCACATGAAGGAATTGCGGCGACTGGTCCTGGGAGATCCGGTAATGAACCAACTGCCCCATCATCATTATTATTGTTATGCAATTCCTGCTGTTCCATACCATTGTTGAATGAACTGGTAGTGGTAGCAGTATTTGCTTGAAATAGTGGTAATGGTAACGGTGGCTGTACAGGTGACGATATGTGACTGGGTGGCAGTACAGTCAAATCATTAATATTGAAGTTCTGCAGTCGTTGCTGCTGTTGGTATAAATTCATGAATATAGTTGGATCGCTGCGAGTTCTGCAATCACTTAAATAAAAGTTGATGTTCAAATTTTGAAAATTAAATATAACATAATACATGTACTGAAGAATTATACAACTTACAAATCTTTAAAATTGTTTAAAAGCTAGCTGCAAGAAGTTCAATGACTTCATTTAAAAAGTATGTTTCTTGATCTTAATAAAATTGGAATGAGTTCTAAAAATACTTAGCAAAACAATTACTGTCAGTAACTACTAATTCCATTTTTCATTGGTCACAAAAACTTGAAATGCGCTGTGGCACCTAGCTCTTCTCATTAAACGAACCAATCAGAACACTTACTTTATCAAGATCTTAAACTAATATCTTCCAATCAATGTAATTAACATTTTAAAGTGTCTAGGGAATTTATCTGCAACACGTACAAAGTTCCTTTCCGTTTTTCATATAGACAAGCTTAAAACATATCTTTGCAAAGGAATTACAAAAAAGTTTACACTAACTTAGGCCACAGGGCATCCGGTGGCAGGAGATGATTGTTCGGTGAATAATGGAATTGCTGATCGTCTATTTGGCCCACTGGGGAATACCGTTCATACTTTTTGGAGGACTTATTGTAGGGATGATAATGGGGCGCGCCTGGGGAGCGACCTCGTGCATGGTGCGGCGGATTGATCTGAGCAGGGCCAGACCAGTATGGCCAGTTTCGGATGTCCGGTTGCTGCTGCACCATTTCATGGACATTTGGGAGAGAACCACCGGGACGGTTCCAATGCATTGGAGGAGCAAGAGCTTGAGGACTAGAGCAGACAGGAGGGGCAGCGGTGCAATTACTGGTAATTGCACGCACGTCTCGCATCACGGAGGTAAACACTTCTTGGTCTTCATTCTGCTTCTTTTCCATGATAGCGATTTTCTCCGCAAACTTCCGAGGAGTTCCTTGCGACATTTCGATCGCAGCACTGCAACAAAGTCATGTGTGTAATAGTATGTAATTATATTAGCTCCGTGATTGCCGCAAAATAATTCGCAAATGACAAAAAATATTGCGTAGAGCTCAAGAAAAAGTGTTGGAGTCAGTATAATGACAACTGACTTACAAATGCTTAAAAAAGTATGCAACTGCAAACTGATAAAAATAAAAATAATTAAAAGTGTTCAAAGTGCAAAATGAAAAGAATAAAGAATCACAAATTTTTGTAGCAACAAAATGATACACAGACGAGATACTTTATTAAGAATGAAGCAGAAGAGCGAGTGTTCACAAAAGCACGTTTTACGACAATTTATGGCAATCGTGTAATGACACTAGAACATGCACCTGAAGTAGAAAAAAACGTGAGACAGGAGGTACGTTTGGAAGAAAAAAATTTCAAACAGGATGGGAATGCTGAATGGGTAAGAATGAGGTGATATGAACCTGAAATAATATCTAGGCTAACTGACATCTTGCTTCCCTCTCTCTCTGACACTTTTGCGAAGAACAGGAGCAGCACTCGCAGTTTGTCTCTTTTTAAGCAGGTAACGTACCTCTGCAGTCATACAGCAGATAATGCACGCACGTTCAAACGTGTAACCTCAGAGAATCCTGAGCATGTATTACTTGGGAAAACCGCTACTGAAGATAACGAGTGACTCGCTCGCTTACTATTGTGTTTCAAACCAACTGGGAATGTAAGCAACGTCTGATAATGGCTTAACACATTCACCCACTCACTTGCATACTCACAAGAACGTTTCAGGGAGGCACCGAGTAGAGATGGGATGAGGTGAGAGTACCGCCATGCGATGGTAGCAAGCGAAAGCATCGATTTTTCTCTGCCGAACAAACGGCTGTTTGCTCGCCACGTTCTGAGCCACGTGTACATGTATGTCTCCGTGTATCCGCATATCTCTGTATGTGTATGTGTGAGGTGCATTTATCTGTGTCTCTTAGTCTTTGTCTCTAATGCTTACACTATACAATTAACCGCAGCATTTTCTTTTCATCAGCAACTTTCTCGTACCACACATTTTCATGCCACTCTAAGTAATCATTTAAGAACCTAACCACATTTAAGACACAAATATCTGTGTCTCATGTACGTTTTACGAAGCTGAGTTATCCAGTTATAGTTTTTTGCACACATTCTCACTCACACAAGCAGAAGCACTTTACGTGTTTGGTTATGTACTTGTGCTGCCACGTAGTACTTGTGCTGTCACCCAAACACATGACCAGCAGCAGTACTGATAGAAAACAGTACTTTACAATCTTGCTCATCTGTTCACAACACGCACACATTACGATCGAGCGTGTTTGAATTAGCTGAAGTTTTTTAATATTGTCATTTCATTTATAAGAGAGTATTACATCAGTGATAAGAGGGTGTGCGATGAAGGAACTTGTAATTAATCTTAACTCATATTCTGCTAGCTGTGATCAGAAAACAAGGGTTTTTTGCAATGAATGACAGATTGTTTTAGGTTCAGTCAGAACAATCCGTAAAATCATGACAAAATTATTACCACTACTGATGAATTATTTCTATGACATTTATTCCCAAGGCTTTTTCGGTACTGCATGGAATCACTGGCATATGTGTACAACACTCAATACTTTCAGTTGCAAACTTCTGAAATCGATGTAAAGTTAAGGTCTCGCCGTTAGCCGTACTTTTTACTTCGTTTTACGTTCCCTCTGGACACTTTGTGTTAAATTAAATAAAGGTAAAGGTGTCTCTGTCATGTTTAATCCACCAAACAATAAACACGAATTATTTTTATACGTGAGAGTTTCTGAGTCATTCTTTTATTTCGAAAATTGTCGAAGAAGCGAGCAGTAAATGATCAATGTATTGAATTTACGCAACAAAGAACCAGCGTTTTTGCTATTCCTTCATTTTCTACTGAATCAGTTATCTCCCCCGCACATTCTTTTACCTCTGAGAAATTCACTCTCACACATTCTTCACCTTTTACATATGAAACTTTTAGGCTCGTTACTGAGGGGAATTATTTTCAGCCTTTTTATGCAAAGGTTTCCTAAGCCTAGGCATTGACTTTTTTGCATTTTTAAGTGCTAAAAATAGTGAATTTATTACATAGTAAGTACTCAAAAACTGTTAGCCAGACTCTCAAATAACGATCTTATAATTCTAAATCATTTTATTTTCCTATACATTTCGATTGGTAAATTCTTGGTAATGAGATAAAAAGTATTAATTTAAATCAGTAAGATGTATGTAGGATTTGTGGTTGTTAATTATTCATAAAAATTTTGGTTGTCCATTTGTTCTCTTTTGTATCTTTTTTTGTGAAAAAAATTACAAGTTGTAAAGAGAAGTAGAAATGAAAAATTCGAAGAAGCTTCCGGTCTTTAAGAGTTGCTACTTCCGTTGGCTGACGTGAAATTCTCTTTTCTTCCATCTTCGAATTTCTCTTTTTGCTTGCTCTTTATGTGGTCGAAGAGGGCATCAGCCCATCATAACTCATGTTACGGGTAAAATGTTATTTCGTTTGAATGAAAAGAAATTAGTTTCGATCACATTTCTCTCGAAATATGGTCTTTGAAACACTTTCTAAGCGTTAAAGAAAAAATGAAGTGTGGAAACGTGTATGCAAACGTTAATAAGTGGCTAGGTGATTATCAGAGAAGTGGACTAAATTCTTGGGAATTCACGACTACGGAATGGTAAATGTTCGTGAATTCTGCTTAGTTTTGTAAAAAAAGTTGCCGACTCAGTCCTTCTACTTAGTAGTAGGACTTTCCGACATCGCCTTTTCATGTTATTACTTTCTTATTCGTGAACGCGGAAATCTTATCAGTTTTCAGTGAATTTCAGTGAGGACTGATAAAGACATACAAAATTTTTTGTCGTGATTTAAAATTATCAGTGGTATGAAATAAAATTTATTTGGGAAATATCCCAGTATTAGAAACAAATTTGCTAAGAAGCATTCTTTTTTTCCACATGCTCATTATGTTAGGAGACGTTCTATTTTTAATAATATTACATGTTTCTGACAGAAAGTTACTTATGACAGGACGTGTACTCGTCAATTAAGGCTGTTCATCTGGTAACTGTATATTTTCATTGAGATGGCGTAAACGTGCACGTGGAAATTAAAATGATCAAAGCAAAATTGATTCAATAATTAGTGCCTTGAATAAGTTAGGTACTGCAGCTTGTATACTTCTAAATAAACGTTGACATCCGTATGAAGTGTTAAGAATATAAGTAAATATTGATGATGGAAGGTTTAATTTAGTTGACTTCAGTTTGAATTTTAAAAGTTGAAATAAAGTCTATTCTTCGTCTCATTCGATATCATGAGCCAATCTTATTGACCGATATTATCACGTTTTTGAACTCTTCGACTTTAAATTCTTCGCAAAGCCACTTTTCCTTATTTCCGATAGCTTAATTAGATTTGATATAATTAAATTATTTGTGTGTTTGTCAGTTAGTTGCTAATAATAATGTTAGCATTTAATTCTTCTTCCCACTCACACCTCATTTCTGAATCAATTACTCATTTTCATATTATTCGACATTTATGTTTTCATTTTGAAGCATTAATGTTCAGTTATTATTTCACTCTTTCGAGAATGCTTTTCCCGAGCCGAGTAGCACTCTGCCAGATGTTTGTTTCCGCCATGCCAATCCATCGCTCCCGTAGTTGCATCCCAAGCTTACCATTCCATTTAGTGTATTTCTAATCCTGCGAAATCACTGCTAATTGCAGCTCTACACTACAAAATGCTACAGATTTTCAAATGTAAAATTCACAAGTTCAACGTTTCTCTTAAAGCGTACTTTTGTCTTCTTGAAATGATTCCATTCCTTCCATTACACTGTCGGTTCTATAAGCAGTGTGAGTTTACGTTTAGTGTTGCACATTGGCTGTCAAATACGCCATTACTAAGAACGGGAAGTGCAAATGCATGAAATTATTAGGTAAACTATAATAACTTAGTAATGACTCTCAGTGAAGTAAGGCAGTACATGTATCACACACTTATAATTTATACTTGCTTCGTTGAACTTCTGCAAAGAATTTAAGAACTTTGCAGGAACAGTTTATTAGCGTTTCAGTTGTTATACGGTAAGAAATAAACGTGCAGACAGACAGAAGACCATCGTTTTTTGCGCATCGACATACTACTCGTTACTAACCATCTGCATCATCTCTCTCGTGGTTTCTTATTACAAATGTCATTATCAACGTTAATATTATCGGTCATTTGAGAATGGCCATTGACAAAATATTCTTCCGTTACTATTATTAGCATTGCTGGTTATCACTGTAATCGTAATTATAATTACTTCAATCAAAAATATTAACTTTTGCATTTATTCATTATTAGAATTTGATGTAGCTATAATATTGAAGAAAATTAATAAGCCACAAATTTTTTGATATTGTCACATTAAATCCTTTGATATTCATTCCTTTATTTAAAGAATTCCTTTACATCTGTAGACATCTTTCTTTGCCGAAATATGCAAATCATTAATTTGTATTGTAAATTGATAATGACAAGTTGAAATTTGCTTATTCCTTTCTGTCACAAACAGGATGGAGAGAATTTTAAAATATTTTTGAAGATAATCAGATTCTACTCAACTTTTTTGTGGTCAATGCCTGAGTGCAACGTCATCAAGTTTTAATTAATGAAAGTTAATAGTTTTTTTTGAATAGTTTCCCACATGCTAAAGCATTCCACTTCACAGCTGATCTGCAACCTTCGCCAATGCGCAGCTTCTCATCCATGACGATAATTGTAATGCTTTTATTTAAAACAAATTGTACGTAAGTCTACAAATACCCCTCCAGACATGAATATATAAATGCCGTCCTTCATGTTTATTTTGTGCAGAATGTGAAGCACTAGAAATTTTATTTTAAATAAAATTTATTATAAATAAATAAAATTTCTAGTGCTTCAAATTTTATTTAAATAAAATTTCTAGTGCTTCACATTTTTCTCATAATGACGTCGCAATTTTTTTTAATGAAACGATGTGTAGCGCATTTTAAACATAGACATTCCGCGGAATTCAAGGCGGGCAATTAAATGTTGTAATGTGACTTCCGCCGCGAAAAACCCGTTCGGAGCAATTCGCCATTGTTGTGTCGCTGTGTCACTTTATTCTTACAAGCTGTTTACGAAGATTTAATTGTATCCATCTGTGTATCTTTTATCTTTCCTGCTGATATTAAGTAGTCTCCCGCGATTTCCTGGAAGTGAAGATTTCGATTTTTAAGGTGTGAAAGTCTGAAGATGCAATTCTAATTTTAGTTTGTCTTTAAGAAAGACAAAGTCCAGTTATGTTTTTACTCTCCTATATTATTCGTCCGCTCATCTAATTTATATTACGTGTAATACAGTTGGACGATTGGTTCATTGTCATGGGTAAATGTCAGAGAGGCACCAGCTAGAAACCTTTTACTTACAGCAGTTTTTATTCATTACAGCTCTTTCACTTCACAATGATCAATTTTACTGCCAGTGTGATATTTAACTTACATTAAAGAAAACAGTAGCTATCTTGCAGTCCAACCATGTGCGATTAGTGTTAAGATCATCCTTCCATTTTATAGATGGAAATAAAGTTCCAGAACTCTTGTGAGAAGAGTTTCTGTTCTTGTCTTCCTTACTGAAGCATTTGTATTTTTGATGATTTCTGTTTCTTATTATTCGTTACCGACTATTTTATTATTTCATAGAAATAATCATTTATTATTCTTACTTCCGCTTGCAATGTAGCTGTTTATTAAGCCAAGTCGCAATCATTTTCAGGTTTGTAGTCGGACACGTTCATTTATGCCGGCTCTTATTTGCAGACTAGCTCCATAACATTTCTTGACAGTAGAAATTTCATAGATGCCAGTATTCGTGCTGTAGTTTCCCATTTAAGAATCTCAAAACGCAGCGGTGGTGCTGAAAATTTGAACTGAAAGTGCTTGCATGGCAGCACTCTGAAGAAAAGGGAAAAAGTTGAACTCGCTGCATTAGAATTCATTGATATGCAAAGCAGCCATCTTTACTTCACTTTTCATATTTTGCAGTGCTGAGAGAATGCTTAGAGGGTTTCGTCTCTGTGAGAATGCAAATAAATTGAAGCATTTTGATGGCATTGATTGTCTTCTCAAATTGTTTGAAAACTTTTGCTGCTCTTTTCTAGCAATTTATGCCACAGAACCGGAAGGCATTTCCATTTTCTGCACCTGTGACTTTTAACTTTATTCTTTCCATCATTACAGAATTTAAAAAAACGTCATGTAATGTAGTTTCTCCGAAGAACCTACTCCTATTATTGTGTTTCCGTTCTTTTCTGTTTCGTGTAACACACGTACAATTCTTTTTACATCAGTACTGACATCTTAGCTTTATTTCTTTTTCTTCAAAATTTTGGCTTAATTTTTGAATTTAGGAGTTTTTTTAAAAATGTAAAGAGTGGTTTTAGTCTTGTTGTTTTTCTGAGTCGGAAATTTTTGATTTGTGTTTGAGCTTTCTCAATTTCACTGCAGTTGGAGTAAATTTTTGCCGAAGATTTTAAACTGCTTTACTCTTTCGTTTTTTATTGATTTTAAAGGCAATTTCACCCTGGATCTAGATAAATTTAGATGGACTGATGAATGGAGTTAATGTCAATGGTACGGAAGAAAAGTATGGATTGGAAAATGAAGGTCGTAACCAAAGTTCATCATTGCATCAGGTACCGAAAATAGAACAAATACCCACAGTATTATTAGATTCTGCGGGATGTGTTCATGGTTTTATTACACCAACAGAAGCAGAGAACCGCTTGCGAAAATGCGATTTCAGTGGGGCACTGATTTTGCGAGCTGATCAACCTTTATTTCCACCAAATTTTCGCCTTTCTTGGCTGTCGCCATCCAGTCATTCAGTTATACATTTTCCGTAAGTTATCATTTTGTTAGGTGCGATAAAGGAAAGTTTTACATTCATAAAAATATTTGGGCTTAAAATAAGTACAGAACTTGAAGCAACTATTGGTGTTCCATGACATACTCTGCTTTACTAATGTTGGAAGAGGGTTAGATCTCTTTAACAAATTAGTGTATCGAAACCTTCTGTGAACCACAAAGCAAATTTTGATTTTCTGTTACAATTGCCTATGTATAATTGTATATGTAGTTAATTTAACTGAAAAAAGTTAACGGAACTTCTTGCACTTTTGAGAAATTGTATCATTGTAAAACGTATAATATAATTCTTGTTTGTCATCAAACTTTAATTTTATTACATGAAGAATATTCTTCTGAAGATGTCAAGTGTTACTGAGCTATAAAAATGTGTGTTTCCTCATCGGTACTAATTTAAATAAAACTTTGGTCGAAATAATTTGAGTATATGTTATTGGAAAAATTTTTGCTTCTAAAACTTTCTTGAGCAAAAAAATTTTCTGCGTGTCTCATGTTGTTCTGTTTGCCTCATTCAGAATTTTCTCTATATCAGTGCTTTGTGCATTTTCGTTTGGTTATGAGCGCAAAGCCTGTTAAATATACTATTTGTTTTGATTTCTCACAGAAAATTTTTGTTAATTCGATATTTTTAGCATTACTCGAGTTTGCGGAGAATACTTCTTGTTTGGAAAACCATTCACTACTATATATGATCTCATCCAAACATTTATTACGGAATCACAGACAAGAGTGCTACAGTTGCAACCACCTTCAGTATGTGACTTTTGAATTATACTTTGGAAATTGATGGTTAATCTCAGCACTTCACATGGAGTCAAGTCCCAATTCTAAAAACTTGATATTGACCTACCATTTCTTTCAGCCTATAAAGTTATTAAATCGTCAGAGGATAGTCATACTTCCATTTTATGGTATGCTTAATACGGATGAAATAAGGTGATTTAAATTTTAATTTCATTGGGTTTTTTCTTCACACTCGACAGTTCTTTGCAAACATATTGTAAAGTAGAATCCCAAGAATTTGGTTGAAAAATATTACTTTCATTTAAAACTTCAGCAAAGTTGCATTTTGCCATACTCTTTCAGTATTTTAGAATTAGCTTTTACCTTTATCTAGGTTCCACATTCTTTTTTTTGCGTAATCATAAACTTGAATCAGTTACAGTGCTCATTCCGTTATAGTTTTTGTGAGGGTGACTTGTTAACGGAAATTCAACGAGTGGATAGCGATTGGCTCTGGGCAAGACTACAAAAAAATGGAAAGTCCGGACTTGTTGCTGTACAGCTTACTATTCCATTAGTTAGTTATTTAGTTGCCGATAATTAGGAAAAGTTTGCTTTGAGATTCACTCCATTTGTGTTTTCGTCCTAGAATCTCTAGTATAGTTAGAAATGTAAAATATTCGTAGTTGTGGATGAAGAATTGTGCTATTAATTAAGCCTAATAAATTTTTCTTGTGAGTAGTGAAATGTAAGTTCGGTCTCATTAACATACAGTTGCAGAGTGATAAGAATATGAAAGCTGAAGAGTTACCCTATTTTCATGATGAACCAGTTAATGTGCTTATGAAACAGCTTACTCACTGTATTTTTTTAAGATTTTATTATTTAATCTTTATTTAAATATATAAAATGATATTTGCTAGGTATTAAGACGGTATTTCCATGTTTTACAACTAAAGATCTATCTTGAATCTCGTAATCTTAAAGGGCACTTTTTTTCGTGTCGTCATTTTGTACAAATTTTAGGAACTTTATTATGTAAGGTAAGTAATTAAAGCAGAAACTTTTTCGATATGTTACCGAATGAACTAACTTATGAGTTTATAACTTAGTTGGAAGTGGTTGCTACCTTCAACGACGTTCGACTGCATATTTTAATTCGTATACGCTTATGGTGAATACCGGTGCACACATAAGGAAATTTCAAATAGAACAAACACGAGAAGGTAATTTCGAAATTGAAGATCGAGTTTTTTCAACAATTCCGGATATTATTGAAAAGTAAGAGTAGATTCTAAATTTATATCAGTGTTGTTCACAAACAGTTTTGGTACTATTATCTTCAAAAATTACTTCAAAATGCTCGTAATTCCTTCAGATTTTTTTTTTTTGATCTCGAAGCGTTGAAAATTTTAAAATACAGCATCATCTTATCTCAGAGATTTTGTGATGTTACACCTTTGCTCAAATTTCTGTAATATATCACTTTTGTATTTGTTGAAATGAAAAAATGGATCAGTTACTGTAGAATATGTTGGAGTTTGTGCTGAAAAACAGTACTTAACAATATTTATTGAAAAATTGTTGTCATCATCTTCTCCATAATAATCTGAGTTTTAACACAAAAATAATTGGACTGTTTTTTAAATCTAAAAAGTAAAAGTCAGTCAAAGGTTTTGAAGCAAATTCAAGACAATTTCAAGATATTTGCAGGTATACAGGAGAAGAAATCTGTGAGGGATTTTCTCTTATGAGGGCAATACTTACAAATACAAATGAAAAGAACATAGGGAAAAAAGTGGATAATACATTCCATTGTCTTAATGGTGCTAATGTTTGTACGAAGACAGTTTTAGAAGCAAATGCATATCGACGATGTAAGAATTGCTTCGAATTGATCAACACAGCGACTTTTCATAAGAAAAATAATAATTATTTTGTTGGATTGTCAATTTTCAATTTAGCTTGCACTGCAATTATTCTTTTTGACGTCTTAATAAAAATATAGTTTGTGTTAAAATTCAGAGCTTTGTGGCTAAGACAATGACAGCATTTCTTTGATTAATATTAATGTTTTCCATTACAAGTTCCAAAATTCTGATTGTGTATCAAGTTTTAACTTCATGTGTTTGTTGTGTTGCGCATTTTGACTTTATCGATTGATAAAAAATAAAAAGTGGTAATGTCTGTGTCACTAAGCAGTTTTTGACGTTTCTTCAAATTTTTGTTGAAAAATTTAATTTTAGGTAAAAAAGATAAGTGGAAAAGCTGCTGTGCGATACTGAATGACTCGACTGGTTCCCAGTTGTATATTTCATGCCATGATAAGGTAAAATTTCTCCTGATTCTTCACATACTTCTGTATATTGAGAAAATGAAGATATATAGTTTATAACCAAGAAATTTTTGATGTAATTTATGATATTGACTTGCAGAAAACAAAGCCAAAATTGATTTTGGATCTCAATTTTTGCTTTGTTTATAAGATTCCGGATGAATCATTTGGTCGAAACAATTGTTTGCTGGTTGCTCTAAATCGTCTGGATGTTTATCCATCAGTATGTTTGTCATTCGAAAATGAGGGCATTCATTTAAAGTGGTTTTATGCTTTGCGACTACGATGTTTTGGTTGCCGACACTCACCATATCCATTCGCTTTAATGCCTTTCATACAGGATTATTTTCTTCGCTCTACAAGTGTTATTCATTTAACCTTGACAAGTTTTAGGTAAGGATGTAAAAAAATAATTCCTTTTCTGGAAATTTTATATATCTTTTAAATCTTAATCTCAAATAGCAAGCTTCCGTGGAAGCTATGTGCTTCTATCAGTTCATGTTCTAATGTGAAAAATCCAATTAGTATTATAAAATAGCAGTTAATTCAAATCTGATGATTTGTTTTCATTTTTTCAAAGCAGTTTCATAAAGTAGTTTGGCTCAAGAATTCTGAATTAGAGCATGAATTCTGTGAAGACTCATACTGGTCATATTGGTGTCTCATTGTTCAGTATGTAAAATTAAAATTACAGAAAAAATTTTAATTATAGAACATATTTCAGAAGCAATCATCTAAAATCTGATTGCTTATACGATGCTGCAGTAGTGATCAATGGTCTTGTTTTAATAAGAACTCAGCAAATGATGCCTGTTAAAAATACCATTTTGTTTAATAGATGCTTCCTACTGCAGTAAGATTCCTAAATTCATAGAAATGATTTAAAATTAAAAAAAATTGAACACTTAACTGGAAGAGATTTACGCTGTTTTCAATTATTATTTTTCAGTAGATTTTCGAGAGAGTTGGTGTATCAACTGGGAATTTAATTTAAACAGCTTTAAATAAAACTAAATTTGATAAACGGCTTTTTATTGAAAATTTTTGTTGTAGATACATTCCTCCTGGGGCATGTTCATTGAGCTTTTATCTTTGTTCATTTAATCAACTTATGACCAAGAGTCGTGCAGATGCTGGTCAAGATTATGTATACAAAGGTAGACTGTAAATTGTCATTAAAGTTTCTAAAGGATCTAGATCAGAAAAGTCAGTATTTTAGTGTTAAATATTGTAGAATACCTGCTTCATTTTAGTTATTTCTGATTTCAAAACGGAAGTTACTTTGCCGCTTATATTTTGCATAATTTTTTCATGTGTTGTGGCAAATTCTCAGGAACTTAAAGAATAGTAGATAAAAATCAAAATGTCTGTGTTGAGTGAAATCATTTTTTTTCTTTTATTTCAGACAATTCGCCACTTTATGTGTTGGCAGATGATAGCAAAGAATTGTGTGTGAATGTAGAAGATAACTTTGAAGGATTCATATTTCGTGTAGTACGACATCGTATTGCTTTACTCCCAGAAGAGCAGTATGCATCGTTTTTTATGTTACTTACTGCTCGATCCTTCCTTTTTTCCACATGGATTGGTTCACTTCTGGATGTTTTCAATCGGAAATATTTTGTTCATTTATTACTCTCAGTTCTTCTCCCTAATTACGATCTTATGATGTCTTTCATTGGAGTCATTGTCAAAGAACAAGTTCAGCATGAAACCGGTGTAGTTTTTTTTGTTATATTAATGTGAAATTTGGGAAGTGTAACTAGCAGTGATTAGTATAATTTATGCATCACCTGATTCGAAAAAAATTGAAACTGACTATTTGACATGTATAAAAAATGCTTTCATTATCTCAGCTTTGTTGAAATCTCATCTCTTGAGTAAGCACCCGAAAAAACGGCTCATATGAACTTCAGTTTTTGGTGCTATATCTAACATAATTTTTAGAAGCAACACTTTTTCGATGCGATTCATTCTGCACTTGTTGCATTTCAACAGCTTTGCGAATGACTGGCAAAGATTTTGTAGAAGAACAGCTGGCAAACTTGCAAAACGAAGTTTCAGTAAAAGAAGATTCGAAAATTATAAATGCCTTGAAAAGTTTATCAGAGCACCTGCCTCTTCTTTTTCGTGCAGTTTTGTCACAGAGCATAAAAGTAGTCAGAGCACACTTTGATGATTCTGAGAGAATTGCTCGTCGAGTTGCTAGGTAGCATTTATTTAGTGCGAAAGCATTTTTAAAGATATAGTTTACTCAAGATTCTATCAGATTTTGGTTTGGAACTTGAAGAGTATTGTTAAAGAATCTTTTTTTTTTTTGACTAGAAAACTCTTTATTCAGCTTTGTTTGGAGTTGAATTGTGAAATATCGAAGAAACTACGATTATATATATGGGCACGATTTTAAGTTGAATCTTTTTTGGTTCATGATATTCATGAGGCGTATATAATAATTTACCTAAATGCTTTATTTTTTTTCAGCGTCTTCTTCATTTTACGTTTTGTAAACCCTATATTGACACTTGGGAAAAATGGTTCTGGTAAGCATTTGTCACATTCTTATTCCCTTTTATGGAGTCAACTTTAAAATCTGTGAAGCACATTTTTAGATAAAAAGTCTCGTCATTTACCAAAAACAATCCAGTCATTAGCTAATCAAGCAAGTTCACTAAATTATTGTCAGGTATGGAATTAGCTCACTTTCTTTTGTCAGTATTTTTGTAAACAGTCTAGTAACGATTATGTGCTCATGAAATTGTAATTTTATTATAAATAAAGGGTTTTTCCACATATTTGAGATATTTCAGGAAAGAAGTCCATCTACTGTTCGTTTGATGGCTGATCTGCTTGATGCTATTGCCTTATCACCTCCAGTAAGCCTAAAAATTATTTGTCGAAAAGTAAACTGTCTTCAAGCAACCAAAAGTAAAAATCAAAAAATTTCTAAGTGATTTTTAGCCAGTGGACACATCAAACAATTCTTTTACTGGATATAGCAAAAGCGACCAGTTAGCTCTGCTTGCATTTCAAGTTGAGCAAGTGCTACGGCAGCAAAATCCTAACACTTGTCCTATCCCGGAAGCTTATGCAGTTATGAGTTTACTAAATAACCGTGCTAAGAAATACCTCTCTCACTAATTCATTTTTTCAAGAAATAGTTTTTTTACCGGACGGGAGATCTATCGTTCCACCTCCTTACTTTTATTTTTCAACTCTTTCTATTTACAAAGTATGTTTAGTACGGCGGTCTGTAGTTAACTACTTCATTCCGTTGAATGCTTCTTTATCCATTTTAAAGCTTTACTTGTTTGCCTGTTTTTCTATATGTCGATCTCGTACTGTCCCATGATTCCAGTTAGCGAGCTTAATACTGGCAAGATCCATCTGGTAATCACACAAGAGCTAATTCTTGTAATAAAAAAACTTTCTCGATGGCAATATTTTTAGCCGACAATATTTAATTCATTGTGTTGCACGAAAAACTTTCTACTATGGACCTTGAGAGCAGTGCTACACTTGTTCGGACTTTAGTATTTCCCCCTTCGTAAGGTTATGGCCATTCTACTGTCCCTGTTATAATCACACGAAGAATAATATGAAAGCTAGCTGCCCTCAAATATGGGAAGCGAGTTTCAAAAAGTTTCAAAATTTCAGAAGGTGCAATCCCACGTAACTCATTGTACTTCACAAACTGATGAACACGATTCACACAGCACTCCTTACACTTTTAAATCTATTATGTGGTACGGAATAATTAATAGTATACTGTCTAATGATCACAAAATTTATATTGAGCAACGAAATATTCTTAAGTATAGGATTGAATACTTATCATATTTCTACATCAAAGTAGGCAATACATTAATGTTTAAATAAACTTGATTACACCTGTAGAGTCATAACAGTGTGACACGCGTATGAGCTTAAATGCAATAGATTACCGCAACAATATAACGTACTTCAAGAATACATGAATTTGATGAAGAGATGTGTGAGTTCATGTAGTCAGTTGAATGTTAAAAAGTATAGCAATGTATAAATATGGTAGTGGTACCCATAAATGCCATAAAATATGAAATACGTGCTTTTCATTAGTTCTAAAAATTTTCAACAATTTAAAAGTAGTCAAGGAAGCATGTAGATTACAATTTCTGACAAAACCATGGTGTGTCCACGTGTTTAAGCGTTTACTGAATTGTTCCATATACTGCTCATAAGGAATTTTGTTTTTTATTTCAGAGTTACGTTTATCTGTTACTACAAATATCCCAATTTTTACTTTACTACTCAAAGAGATCATAAACTTTATAACGTAAGATTACACAAAAAGTACCACTGCACCTTATGATTACAAATAATCAAACTATAGTCTAATTAATGACACATAGTTTAATATTCCCAGTTTTATTACAAGTTACAAAACGAAACAAGTTCTAAATTTTTATGCCGTTAATTTCCTTAAAGCTGAATTAGAACCTTCTTACACGAAATATACAGCTCGACAGCATTAGGCACATCAAAACTCTAAACCTCATGTCCATGTAAATTATGCTACAATAGTGCTTCCTATGAATATATATGCAACGGCTACGGTTGCGATTCTGACATAATCCTGGCGCAAATACTTACACACGATCGCTTTATTTCTCGTAATGCTTCCTGATGTTCTTTGGGAGACATATCTGCAGTAAGATGATCGATACACTGAAAGAGAGAGGCATTCGGACTTCGTTCCTTTTCCGATTCTTGCTCTTTTTGCTTCTGAAACGCACTGCTAATGAATTCTTGAATTGCTTCCAAACTACTTGCGATTTTCTTCTCTAACGCAGTAGAGCAATCAGACACATTATGGCGGGGTCGCTTACGTGCCATGAGATCTAAAAGTGATCAAAAGAATGATAGAATTTCCCAGTACCATTTACAAGTCACAACTCGATAAAGTATTTATGAGATATTCAAAAACTGTGCAAAGTAATAAGTTACTAATGAAATACCTTTGACAGATAATGAAGAAATCGATATAGGGACACAGTGTGCTGAAGAGATACCATTACCGCTGCTGGTAGAAAAATTGGAACTGCCATTCAACATTAATCCATCTTCATTCACGCCACCATCTACCTGATTTGCGTCACCTTGCTGGGTATAAGGAGATGAAGAACCAGCAGGTGAATCCATATTTCCAAATAATGACATATTACCATCAACTTGGTTTGTATTACCAAACAAGGAAGAAAACTCCCACTCGTTATTATCTTCTTTTTTTATGTTTCCCAGCAATGTGCTAGCCGTTACTTCTGCTCTGAAATAAAAAACTTGAATCTTTAATTTATTTGCTTTGTTGACTGAAAGTTGGAGTTGATCAGATGCACCTGATCAACTCCAACTTTCTTTCAGTTACACATTTCTATTTCTATAAATGCTCACTCATTAAAGGAGAAACGAAGTGTTGTATAGCACTCAAATTTATGGATCCTGTAGCAAACTATACCACCAACTAATTTAACGCAGGATAGACAGACTATTTCACGAATGATTTTCTCTGGGTGATTAGTGACGAGATAAGTGAAACCCATTATGAAAACCTATGTCTCAAATTCAGTAAGCATATGACGTCGCCGACTTGCAAAACTAACAGCATCAACTTACCTAAAGTTAATGACAAAAGTTAATCAAAATAAGCTTTAACTTCCCATTTGAAAATTAAAACTAACGGTTGTGTGGGCACAGCATTAATAAATTCATCGAGAAACTGCATTTCTGCGGTAAACATAAATGCGGGGCCGAACTGTCCTGATGTTCGGTAGCGCTGCACAAGACTTTTCCACCGATCCCGCGACTTTGTCACCGACACTAAATAAACTCCAAATAAAAATTATTTGACTGAATATTGGACGCATAGTTAATAAAATGGTTTAAAAGAGAAAAAAAACGTCATACTTTTTTTTAATGGTGCTTTTCACATTGGAAAAGCATCATAATAAAAGAACAGCAAACAATTCAAGAAAGCAGTAAAAGAAAAACATAATTGAGGAAGCATTTTGCAGTAGCACACACAGACTAAAGTGAAAACTCTTAGTCTGAAAAAAGTTACTGCAAAGCAATACGGAATGTGATGCAGAAAATTTCAGCAAAGGAATTTGACGCCCTTTATATGAGGTGTGTTGGTAGATATTTCAGGATATTTGAGAATCGAATTCCAAACCAATATATTATTAAATGCGTTTTCTGACATAATAGAGATCTCACAAAAAATTACGAAGTGCCTATAAACATATAACTCACCTTCATTAGGCGAAAAACCACGCTTGAACAACGTCTCACTTACAAATTTCCAAGCCTCATTTCGTTTCCTCACGTTACGGAAATCAGGATGAGAGCGATCATAAAGTACTGGCAACTGGCGTACAGCATCAATAAGGCTTCGATAATATGAATCTGATACCATCTGCAACATTATTGAGCGAATCAATATTTCTTAAATGCAATATAGAATAAGGATAATCGGAATGATATAAATTTGCGCCTTTTCCAAATGCGAAGAGAGTGATGATTCGAATGGAATGATAAGTTTCCCTCAAATACAACTCAATCCACAGCAGGCACTACTTATTTCTCTGCAGTATTGTCAACTGCATCTTTTAATTATAAAATCGCATCACTGCCGTGAATAAATAATTCACGTTATGCTGATTAAAAGTTAAGTAAGTTATGAGCGCGAGAAGCACTGCCCACGATCGGATGAAGTGCGTGAATAACTCACTGGTCGTGAACAAGGTGAAGGTGTTGAAAACAGATGAAATACGGAGTGTGCTGGTACTGAGTACCCAAAAAGAGCACAAACTGATTATCACACGGAAACGAACCTGAAAGGTGCTAAAGGACACGTGAGGTACGTGTGGCTGGAAGAAAATCTGAGGTGGCGAAATAAGACGATAGGCTATAGGAGCAAAGCAGGGAATGACTGAGGGATAGAGCAGGGCAGAGGGAATGAAGAATAGAGTTGCATCGAGGGAGGGCGGGAGGCCACCCCGATACATCTCGACAAGGCCATCATCGAGAGTACGGCAGAGACAGGCGGGTAGAGAGAGCTGTACCGGTGCCTGCCCCTGCCCCACCGGTGCATGCATCCGTGGGAAAATCGATATGCTCCTCACTTCAAGGCCCATTGCTGCTGCAACCATCGAGACTTTCCTTCACTCGTCTGGCCCCCTGTAGCTAATGCTATTTCTCCGCGTGCACGCATCTACTTGCAGTCAATTCTCAGCAATTTTTCTGCAGTGGAATCAGTTTCAAGTATTTCTCGACATGAACTATAGCGCCACAGACTGATAGCAGGGCTCTCGGTTAGACACTTAGGGATAGTTTGATAGATGGTTGCCTAGACTGACGAATAAGTAAGTAGGCAGATAGATAGATAGATCGATCGATCGAATGATTAACGAATTGGTTGATTCGATGGTTAATTGCGGTATATTTACGTACACACACATACACACAACGTAGTTATTATCTTGTTAACCTAGCGAGTCAACCGACTTACGTGGGAGCACTGTCGTGACTAGCAAATTCAGCGTTTGTTCCATCTCTTCCAAACAATTTCTACTAACAATGTTATCATTTTCAGTGTATCAACTGAATCGTTGCTATCTCTACTGTTTCCCTTAATCATCTTTCATGGACACTTACTGTCCATTATGAATTGTAATTATTTGTTTTAATTATTAAATAATATTATTGCCAACCAAAATAATTTTTGACTTTGATGACATTTGCAGTAGATTAATTAACAAGTTGAGAAAAAGATCTCGAGAAAGAAGGAATTAACTCTTGAAGATTTCTCTTGAACGTTAGGTAGATGCTCAGTTACCATTATCCTGTTGTTTTCTCAGTAACAGGCAATTCCCTTGATACAACTGAAATTTGTGGAAAGTAAACCACCAGTCAGATATTTGTCATTGTCAGAATACAGAGTTTCTGACACCACATTGAGCCCCTCGGTTAACACCTCAGGCAGTCTGCTTATACTTCTGACAAATTTTGGACTTCTTGTAATCGATTTATTGATGGCTGAAAGTAGTTTGCATCATTTGGCATGTAACGTCCTTTTATGGCTTGAAAGTTTGACAAACCAAACTAATACTTGTTAATCTTGAACTTATTCTAATTATTACTTATGATGAAACAGCTAGAGTTCGGCAAATTTCCGCGCAATGAATTATCATTACTCTGTTGATTCCTCCAAAATATGGCCAACTTTCTGGAAATAAATCTCGAGGATTGTCTATCGATCGGTTGATGTAGTATGCAAGGTCGCTTTAAAATGTTTGTTATTAGTTGAAGCAACTGAATGCATTATCGTGTTTCCTTCAATCAGTCATACATGAGACGTTTTATGTGAGTTGCTAATTATGCGCTGTTATGATTCTTTAAAAACTTTGAGTCAGAAAGGCTCCTACATATTGAATTTCAGAATTTGTTGTGTTGCTTCTCATACCCCGTAGTACTGCTCTTCTATGTGCACTGATAGAGCGTTCTCGTGATTCAGTAATATGAATGTTAAACAAAAGTATGCTACAAGTTGTCGAATTAATCTGTAAAAGTATGCATAAGTTACCACTTCTGAACATTCAGTAAATCTCGGCAGTTTTTTGATGATTTCATTGAAGACATAATCAACCAGTTTTTCTTTACTGGAAAGACTGGTGTTGAAGACAAGACTAAATTATCTATTCAACTGATAGACTTCATTACTGCACTCAATTGCCCTGATTTTGTGTGAAAACAGATTCTCGGCTAAGAATATTTTTTGATGTTATTAGAAATGAAACATCATCCTTTGTTAGCAATGAATATTCATTTCGAGCCTCGCTTTCATTTTCTTTTTTATAATATAAGTCCGGCACCGAAAAATTTGCCATTACTGTAGTGGAAAGATGCATTTATCCAGATCATAATAATATCTTCTGTGAGCTTCATACCACTGAATTTTCTAATTCCTTATTCATCTTGAGATAGATAAGTTCACAATCAAGATGGGTTTAGGACCATGTAAAGCGCTTAGATTTCAGTACAAAACGTTACCAAACAGAGACAAAATCTAAGAAAATTGTCTCCAACCAAATAAATCATTTAAATCTTGTTTCTACAAACTTTCAAATTCACTTAATTCCGCCGAAGACGGAAACCTTCGATACAGTTCTGCAGACCTGTAGCTCTTTTTATCGATCAAGGATGAAATTCATAAAGTAATCAGGCCTCGAATCCTTTTGAATCCAATTCCATAACTCTGTTCCCATCTTAATCATAAGCTAGCTTCAATTTTGATACGAACTCTGTTCTTCCTTATGACAAGAAATTGGATTTTGAAAAATGTTCACGAATAGTAAATACAAGCAGTCGAGTGACAATATAAGAAAAATTGTAGATTATGACAAAAGAAGCTAAAAACTATATCATCAAAAGCTGTCATTAGAACTAAAACTTTAATTTTTCAGTTCTAACCCTATGTTTTTTGAAACATTTTCCAACATACTAGACCACTTGCTTATTACTCGTTTGCCTCAAATAGCATATTATATAGTGCTTAGTAACATCACACTTGGTCGCTACTTAAAGTGCACTGAAAGATTTCGCTTAAACGGGAATGCGGTGATCCCATGGATCTTGGAGTCAACGAACTCCCTTTACATTGAACTGCTTACAACATAAAGCAGGCTTCATCAGTATGACACACCGATTACAAGGCTTTGATATTGACCACCCGGAAATGAGTCGAATTTCATTCAAATAGATTCATTCACTAAGATTCTAGCTTGATGGCTTGTACGGTTCTCTATGCAACCATTTTCTTTTGCGGAATCCAAAAGAAGGGAAAGGAAAATTAACAGAATACGATAATTTACAAACTTTTTCATACGGCCTCTTGAACTTAAGTACGCCTTATTTTATTTATTATTTGGCCACAATTTAATCCATTTTTTTAAGCTATTTGTGTGCAGTTCATTTCGAAAAATTGTATATATCAGCAAGTACTGAGGATACGATAAACTTTTTTGTCGAACTAATATTTTTTAGCATGAAACTTGAAAACGAAAAATGCATTAACAGTTATGTGGTGAGAGAAGAGGGACAAGATCGAGCATGTTTGGAACTTTTACTTGTGACATTATGTGCTTTTTAAGCACATAAGTCAGCTTCCTGCGAATAATTAATGTTGTTCAAGGTGACAATTTACCTTCGTTGTAGAACAGCTGAATCAGCACACCCGATGGAGTTCTAGATTCTATTATTGCACGTTTTTTTGAAGTACTTCACCGCATACTTCATTGGACTTCTTTTTCTTGACTGAAGCATACGACTAGACCGGAAATAAAGTGCTTTTAAAGTATGTGTGCTTGAGATCAAAAACAACGGGAATATCCTCACCCAGCTTACAATACTTCACTGCATTGGATCGTAAAGTTTTGTACTGTCAAAATGGTAGCTACCGAGGAGTTGAAGACTGAATCACATTCGCGATGGTGAAAATTTGGATGAGTTCTGAACGAGAGTGCGTATTATCAACACTATGCAGTCTATCAGCACTTACTAGGAATGATGGAGCAATACTACGCAAATTATTTTTTGCAATGGTGCAACTTACCGTTACTTATGCTTTTGCCACCTATCTCCCTAACACATGGTAGCCGAATATTTCATTCCACATTTTTGCTTTTCTCTAACAAGAACTGACATACTGGAATTAAACTAAACTATACACACACGAGATATGGGGTTCTGATTGTGCCACAATATACACTAGCAAATTACAGTACCACTGAAATAAGCAGCGTAAGCCGCAGTAAATTAATGCATAAATGCACATGCCACCTTACTGGTAATGCCCTATCCAATCCTCATCCCCACCATTTCAGGTCAAATCTAATGGCCTGAAAATTAACTTCCCTAAATACCACCGAAACCCATGTATACAATATCCAAACATTGAAGATATGCGTTGTTACCATGTCATATATAATATCCGCGAACTACACATTCATATTCTGAGCTCCTGTACAACATACCTCTTCTCATCTTAAAATGACAGAACTCCTAACAGTAACTCTTGCTCCACCTATACTGCATAATGACCAGCAATCCTTCAATCTGAACACGAACACTGCGAAAGGGAAGCAACGATATTTTTATCAGATGCAGCAAAAACGATTAATATATAAATGAACACAACAAATCAAACAGTTTCTTGACACCGAAAGTGAGAGATGAGTGTGGCAACAAACCGGAATGAAAATGATGTATATCAGCAAACTAGGAAATATCCGTGGTCTGATTCTAAGTTTTGCAAGTAGTCTTAGCATTATGCACAGAAAAAAATCACTATGTTATAACACAACTGCAGTTTAGTAAATCATTTTATACCTATCCTACACTACAACATGCAGCAATACGTGTTGAGATCAACTCAGAGATACCCAATACCACAAGAAATACTCATCTTCCACTATATACAATTCACTTGGAACTTGTATATTTCGTAACAGCCTTCGTCCCTTCAGAAACAGCATGTTTTGCCAATTCACCTGGAAGAATCAGGCGCACTGCAGTCTGGATTTCACGTGATGAAATGGTAGATCGTTTATTGTATTGTGCCAAACGACTTGCCTCAGCAGCAATACGTTCGAACACATCGTTCACAAACGAATTCATGATTGACATTGCCTTCGAAGAAATACCTAAAAGTAACCAACCATCTTCATGTCAGCAATCAAATAAGCTAGCAACCGAAATACTAAAATGACTAAAAGATATTACCACATCCATATTTATCGAAATATCAATCTTACCTGTGTCTGGGTGAACCTGTTTCAGCACACGATAAATGTATGCGGAATAAGACTCTTTCCGACGTGACTTCCGTTTTTTATCCCCTCCACGAACTTTCTGAGATTTTGCAGCTTTTTTAGCCCCTTTAGCCGACGGTTTAGGTGGCATGTTTGTAACGTCCAAAATATGTAAAACACTGCAAAGAAATAACGATTAACACTATGCATCTTCCCACGCATCCCACCTCACGTCTCACTACATGAACCATCTCCTCTCCACCTCATAATCTCACCCACGAACACTGCCTAGCCACTGCATGAACAGACACACAGAGAACACCACACAACAACAACCCAATGATTGGGAGTGGATAGTGACATCTATTTATATAGCGCTCTATGAGCTTCACATACACTAAAGACACGCCCCTTATTGTGAAGAGAAATAGGCGGAGTTTAAGAATAAAGAGCGCTCGCACAGGAGTATATAAACCAAAAAAAAAGATAGGACTCTACGTTTGGTATCTTGCAATGCACTGGACTGGGGAGGTTTGGTGTCAGTTATTCTCTCTCAGAATTTATATTGGCTTAGATGATAATGAATGCGAAGTGTGGTTATGGAGGTGGTGAACGAGTTTCTCGTTGTTCGTCCTTGCAGGAGTTGGTATTGATCGTCTTTGCAGTTTGCCGATAATGAGTGCTCATGCTGGTTGGACGTTTTGCGTTATTGTGTCGAGCGAGTAGCTCTATGCTTGCAAAATTATGTCTGCAATAAATTCTGTGAGACGTGACTTGTAATTCTATGTTTTGAGCGGTTTTACTATGTAAGGTTCTCCGTGTTGTATCATTAATACGTATTCAAGAATTCAAGAATGGCATGTGTTAACGTGCGTAACACTTGCTTTTGCTTACTAAATGTGACGCTGTTTTAGATATTGAATGTCAGGACGTGGTAAAGGTGGTAAAGCGAAGTCTGCTGGTAAAGCAAAAAGTCGGTCTTCACGTGCAGGTCTGCAGTTTCCAGTTGGAAGAATTCATCGTTTGCTTCGGAAAGGCAACTACGCAGAACGTGTTGGTGCAGGTGCCCCTGTCTATCTTGCAGCTGTTTTGGAATATTTGGCTGCAGAAGTGTTGGAATTGGCAGGAAATGCTGCGCGTGACAATAAGAAAACTCGCATAAACCCAAGACATTTACAGTTGGCCGTTCGCAATGATGAGGAATTGAATAAGTTGCTTGCAGGTGTTACGATTGCACAAGGTGGCGTCCTACCGAATATTCAGGCAGTGTTGCTGCCTAAGAAAACTGTTGAGAAAGTATGAATAACAGAAGAGTTATACTATGGCGTGAGCAAAACTGTCTATGAATAACTATTGAACCTCATAATATATTTTTGTTTTACGAAGTTAAGACGATATTCGTACGCAATAGTCTCTCTTATTAAGATGGTGAATTGAAAAGTAATTGATTGTGCAGTAATCCGTTGCTATGTAGTAAATGCAGTGGATTGGTAACAACCTTATTGGTATTTTATTCGTATTTGTGATTTTGCTTGCAGGCTATTTAGTCAATTTTTGTAGTCCAGCTATGGTTCCGGTTGTCTGTACATAAAAGTTTGATTTTAACGTCACCCCGCAGAGATCTGATCTCAGTTTTAGACTTTATGTTTGCATTAATTAATCTATTATTATTATTAAGATGTCATACCGGAAAAGTCATCAGTTTATTCGTAGATTAGGTTTGGAAATGTAAGGCATTTTGCGGTTCCATGTGATCTGAATTTGTTATAAATTGTTAACTTGCTGCAAAGAAGATAAGGTTGTCGAAAATTGGAGTGTTCCAGTTTTGACTCTCTTTCTTTATTTTTGCAAACCTATCCATTGCAAAGTTTAATAGTCTGAGGGGTCATCAACGCATGGCCAGTGGCAAGTTTGAGGTATATAATGCATGTAAATAAAGTAGTATGCATACATTGTGAACACAAGAATCGTAGGATGTACGCAATTTATACAATCAGTGACATTATGTTTAACTTGTGTCGGTGCTTGATCCTTTTTATGCAAGTGATTCATACTCGTGTCCTGTTGATGTAATTTGTACTTGTATGAGCTCATCATATGAAATGTTCACGTGGTACTTCTAGTTTAAATTATTAACGTATAAAATGTATGCTTCTTTTTTGAGAGCAAAAGCAATAGCAGTTATTTAACAGTTCTACTCAAGCGATTACAATTTCACTTGTACTATAATTGCATTTCCAAGAAGTTTGGCAGAGTACTTAGCGATTCATTTTGATTCTTTGTGGATTTTTCGTTTGTCACACTGGAAAAGCAATTTGGAATTGTATTCAAGCCAATGGAATGTGAGTTGTAAGCCAATTGTGTAGAAATTTCTACTGTGTACATAGATTTGCAACATCTTGAATATATGGAATTTTATAATGAATCCTGTTGTATTCATCTTTAATTGTTTTTGCCTCACATAAGTAAAACAGTTAAAGGTTTTCGGTAGCAAGTTTTACACCTGCACACTTGTCGGTATTATTACACGATGAATTTTCGCAAGACACGATATCGAGAGATTTTTTAAGTGTGTCATATTCCTCCAAAGTTTATCTTGTAAAGCACCATAAGATTGTTTCTTAGGCGAAAAGTTTTAGTCAAAGAAGCACACTGATTCATAGAGAACAAAAACTTCCTCACCCCATTTGCAAAAACTTCCCTGTAATACTTATGTGTGTATTTTCTGATGGGAGAACAGTTATCTTCATTTCCATCGCCGTTCTGGATTTTGCGGGTCCGACTGACATCGTATGAACTGACTATTTCTCCTGATTCGAAAGCTGCGATAACAAAGTGAGGGAAAATATCACATAAGTGGCATTCACTGATCAACAGAAACAGTAAGGAAGCCATGAGGGATCCGAGCATTATATTAAGTTCCTTGCCTATCACTGAGTACGTCAGAAAATTTGCTACAATATTTGAATATTCTGCAGAAAAAAGCCATCTCTTACAAGTTAATAGTTCCATTTCATAAATATTTTCTGACTGCAGTTTGAGGTATATATTACCTGTAAAACGCGAGATTAAGCTAGAACGCCAGCTTAATCGAAATCGCCCTATCCCACTTATACATAATGAATTTAGTACCTCGTCTTGTGAGATTTTCACTCAGTCCATGCAAATATTGCATTCCGTGTGCACGAATTTTACCATATTTTCATGTATGATATACGGTAGGAAGCAAGTGTTGTAAGTAACGGAAAGAAGTATGTCCTATTAACATTGCTAATCCTTGCAAATATTTTCAGAGGATTCATTTACAAATCCTGTATATGGTATTTCACAGGCTTCTCTCCCCATGCATGTGCTATTGTAATTTGACTTCTATAGCATATAAGTATACACTAGATTAGATATCGGCAAGCAGCGCAAGCTGTAGGAATATTCCTTAGAAAAATTAGAGCTATTTGCTTTTAATTTCTGTAAATTATTTATGAATTTGTTTGATCAATGCAACTCTATAATATACTGATATTGATCGACATGTTATTTGTAACTAGAAGTGAGTTAGCATCACGTTAAAGTAAAATCGTCCAGGCATCAACTCAGTAGATAGCGTTGAGCTAATTTAATTTTTTTGCCTGATGCAAAATTACGGGATGTGGTAATATTTTTGGTTCAAGTAAGTTTTCAGGCTCTGTCATTTCAAGTTTTGCATTTTTATCATCTAATTTGAATAATGAATTTTGTCATTTCGTATTTATATATATTATGCATTTGGATTTAGTTTTACTTTTTCACAATACTCCTTTTTACTTGGTGGGTTTTTGGGAGCAGTTTTATTGGTAGTGATTGTTTGATTCGATATGGTGAGGGGTGTTTTGCGTAGGGTATCATTTCTCCTAATTATTTAATTTTAATTGTTTTCAGCTATTCATTTTTCTGAAATGGCTACAGATTTCGACAAAGACAATTACGATGAAGGTACGTTGCCTTATGTGCTTTTAGCTCATCATACTTTTTCATGGCCATTTCGCGTTCACTAAACTGCTACTGTATTGATTTGTGCTTGAGCTGTATTAAAAGCAAGTCCCGTCAGTATGAAATGCCGTTGAATAAAAATTGTACTGTTCTTGGAATACATCAATTTTACATGATAGAAGTTACTGCTATTGCGTTTTGTGCATATTAATCTTTTATTTTTCTTAAGGACAAACAAGAGTTTAATTACCTCTTTAATAAAAATTTTATTCCAAGCTTTGCAGAATCGACAGCAATTCCAGAGAAAGTTATTGATTATGACACATTTTTACTGTATGCACAGAGCGAAATTCAATCTGAAAAGTAAGTATTTCTTTCAGAAAGCTATTAGTGAATGTTAGATCGATTATCGCCATATTTTCACTCAAAAGTTAGTAACACTACGGTGCTATAAGAAGCGCCGGCTTTTGTTTCCAGTAAGCCGAGTGATTATCTTTCACGTCTTATCCGCTCCACATTTCCACACATTTGTACTTTTGTATTCCTTAATTGCAGTGCAATGTTAATCAGTGCCGAGTGACCTTTTGTTATTTATTATACATTAGTTATTTTCAGGAAACTGTAATTGGGGTTGTTATGTGTGTGTCTGTCATTTATCCAACATTTTGTTTATGTGCTCTTCATTAAATTTCTATTTTGCAGGGAATTAGCATTATTAAATTTATCAAAGGTATTTGAAACGTTGAGGGGCCAAAGTGCTCAGCGTCAGGTCGATGTCCTTTTTGCACTGATTGAGAATGTCTTTGCTAAAGAAACAGGTATATTCACGAAAATAAAATCAAAGTATATTTAGAACATTATCACATTGATATCTGTTTCAAAAATTTCTCGTTAGGAATGCTGAAACCCAATTGTTAATTTTTTATCAAAAGTTTCCATACTTAGATTTTATGTAGTAAATATTGTCCATACTGATTTTAAGAGGAAAAAAGTAAGGTACAAAAAGTAGAAACTTGTTTGTTTGTCAGAACATATGGCAACTTGTAGTAGTGTTTAATTAAGGCTTAAGTGTTGAATTCTTTTTATTGAAAGTTTATAATATTAAGGTGTTGAAAATGGTTCATTGGATTGTCTTGTAAGAACCTTGATAACTGTTTTTATACTTCCATGAAATTTAAGCAGCTATGATTGCAGGCAGTAGATTTGTGTGTATGCTGGTAGAGCAGATCCCGTTCTTATATGTCGAACTCATGGCAATGGATTACCTGTTGGAAAGAATGCAGAAAGTATTCCCCTTTTACTTAGCAGATGCTTTGAATCATGAACGGAATGATGTAAGCTTATTTTCGTAGTTTTATTTTTTAGTACTATTTCAGTGATTTTGAGTGGATCCGTATGAAAATGAAAGTATGAAAGTACTTTTAAACTTTTAGCTTCTTTATTTGACCTTCAGTTTGCTCATATTTTTTGTAAAGTAGAATCATTTTTTTGGAAAGATCAATAACTGGTCGTGTCATTATAATTTTCAAAAATTTTTTTGGTCATTGTTATTTCTCAATTGGACTTTCATATTTTTTAACAGCAAATACTCGTTTTATTTCTCCTAAAAAATAACGTGTGAGGTACGAAATGAACAACAGAAAATTTTGTAATTTTCAAACAATGATAGGTGTCATTTGTTTCAGCTTTAACTTATATTTTAATTTCCCAGAGTTTGTTTGCGTGTGAAATGATACTGTTAGTATTTCCGATACTGATTTCTATTCTTCTGTACTTCTTTTGAGTTGTTCGAAAGCTGAAAACTTTCATGATGATTACTCATTGTTCCAAAATGTAACCAGCAGTCATGGTTCTGTATTTAAAAGAAAGCTACTTTGAAAAAGTAGACCAGTTTTGAACGATTTTGCCAGTTGTGATTATCGCAACTTGTTTTCAGCTATTACTATTCTTCTTACAGTTCTATCATACAATAGTGTGTTTTCCTAAAATATGCGCAAAAATGTTCCTTACACTCACTCATTTTTCATTCAAATTAGAAATTTAATTAAGAATTCACTAACTGGGACGGAATTTATTTGCTTTTCAAGTCTCGTTATTTACAAATGTTTTTAGAGAAAATATGTACGGAACTCACAAGTCTTTATTTTTAAATGTCTGTGAGTGTTTGCGCTCCTTGCAAAGGTTTTTTTCTTTTTTCTGAACAGCAGAACGATGTGCTTTGGTGCTGCATTAGTATTAGTGATAGGTTTTTTTGACCTTGAAAGAAGTGGGAGTGAGAAAGAAAAGCAATGATCCACAATTGTTTTTCTTTTTTGCTCTTCAATTATCTACCTCGTACTGTCAGGGAAAATGGTAAAGACTGAGCAATAACAAAAATTCATAGACTACAGATTTTTATGAACCGCAAGCAGTCACTTCTATTTACTTGTAATGCGAACTGATTATGTATGAATATTCCTTTACTTTTTTAGTCTCCTCATCTTCCTTAGTATATGGAAAGCACATGTTACTGTCCATTTTTTATAAGCTTTCATAACTAACTGCTTTCTCGGTTAAACATTTCAAAGACCAATTGCTATCGATATTTTCTTAATGCATTAATATTGCCTACTTAATAAGTATGTGGCGAATGAATGCTGCCCAAGGAGTGGAAGATATTAACAATGGACCAGTTTTTGATTTAAATTAACATCCCGAATGATTCATGAATTTGTTGACTTATGTGTTTTAGGGGCATTTTTGTTCATGAGCTAATCATTTGAAGGTATAGGCAACACAGGAATAATGTTTACTCGAAAGCAAAGTTTTTTGAAAGCTTACATTTTTTTAACATCCACCATACTTCTAGGCACAAGAAAACTGTTGCTGGGCCTAGAAGTATGGTTCTATCGTACATTTGCGAAAATAGCGTAAAGGCAGAGATTTTTGTTTAAAACTTGTCTATCAGCGTACCATTTTAATTCTAGGAGTTGAACTAGGCGGTATTTAATGTGTAGATATAAACGCTAGTACTCGTATTTAAATTTTTGGTAGGGATATGCAGCAGTGCTAACATCTTATAATTTATGTTTGTCAGTTTACCACATCCTATGTGGTTTCTCTGGAATGCATAGAAAAATATTGTCAAGCAACCTTTTATCTTTAAGTTATTAACACACGTACTCGAAAGCAAAATTTTTCGTTGCGAAAGTTTGTCAGCATATCAAAGAATAGTGGATGGGCACAATAAAATTAAGAGTTATCTTAATCGTTAACTGCTATGAAATTAATAATAATGCGGTCAAAGCTCTAATAGACAGTAGGTATTTCAATTTGCTTTTAACTATGTGGTATTGTAGTTTTCAGAAGGATGTGGACTGTTTTCCATATTGACAGTTTAGGCAGAAACTGATTGCTTAAAAGGTTTTAGAAAATAAAATGCTAAGTGCGTAGAAGTGTATAAATACCAATCAGTATTTCCAAATGCACGGTAGTGTTCGATGACTGGCATGAGTTAAGTTGCAGAAAACGTTCTTGAAATGGAGCTACAAAGTACTGTTTTTATACTTGTTTGCATAAGATAAATATGCTTCAACACTTGGACATAATTTTCCTTCCAAATTTGAATTTTCGTGGTAGTTTTTTTGTTTCAACGGGTATAGCAGATGACTCATAAATTATGATGTAAAAAAGTGAGCAGAGTTAATTAATTTTGAAGGGAAATATAGGACAAGAGTAGCTCTTTCCTTAATTATTTATGTAGTTTATTTGGTCGATTTTGATTCTTCTAAAAGTTGTCGATCTTCTCGAAAATCATCCCATGACTTATGTACAAGTTCCACTTAACAGCACTTGCATGTATTAAGTTATTTCGCTAGCCATGATTGCGCACTTCTTTTGTTGGTATCTATTTCATCACTGTTTCGTGTAAATTTTGATTTCCGCGTTGTATTGCGATTCATCATTTGATAATCTCTTTCTTGGTTCTTGTATTCTTGAATTTGCAGCAGTGGAAAGAAGCACTCCTTCAGAAATTTTTTAATTTTGCATGAATTTCCTTTCAACCAAATAGGTTTATTTGTGTGATGACACGTGAGTTGCAAAGTCATCTATTATATGCACCATGTGTTGTTTGCTTGTCTGAAGCTGATGTTGAATCGGCGTGAGGTGATAAGCATCGAAACGAAATTTCTCTTTCACCTGCATCACGTGAGTGCTCAACGTGATCTTTGATCCGTTGTTTTCTCTTCAGGGTTTTTGGCTTTTTTTTGCATAAACTTTTCCTATTAATATTTCTTATTTTATTATTGTTTGAAGGCGTTTATTGCTATATGACATTCAGTTTTAGAAAAATTCACCACAGCTTACATTTAGGGAATGGAAACTATCATTGTTTTCGAGTTCTGTTTAAAATTCAGTCCAAATTACAATTAAACTTTATCTTGTCAAAATTAATCAGACCTACTCATCAGTCGTACATCTGTACACGTATATCAGACATGTAGCAATAGCACTATAGATAAACAGCATTTGTATGGAAAGGACCTGGAGTTTTTTCAGGTGCGGAAAACAGCGATTAGTACAATTGATTTGTTGTTGGAGCGAGGGTTGCTACCACATGGTGAGTGTTTTCTATTGTTTATTTTTTGACAACTTGAAAAATATTTTGTTAGGCATAATGAGTTACATCATTCTGCATTGGGTCTTTGCTCTGTCGTACGCTGCTTGTTTTGTGTAAAAATCACAGTAAAATGTTTCTAATGAACAGCATATAAATCATCTTTCTTGTTGTGCAGATAATGCGTAGTGTTGATATGTTTTGTGGAATATAACATGCACTTTGAAAGTAAAGTTATTGGGTAGATTGATGGTTTGAGAGTTCAAGTAATAACTGATAGTACGGATTCGAATGTCGGTACTGAAGAAGTGAATGATCGACTGTTTTTTGAGTTACAGGAAGTCAATTTGATGTTGGGCTGAGATGCAGAAAGCTGCATGATTGAAAGTTTCAGGCTTCTTGCACAGTCTATAAAAGGACGAATTAATATACAGATACGTGGCTTCAAGTATGGGTGAGTTTGCGGTTGCGTTTTGCATGCTATAAAAATTCTAAGGCGGAAATGAGCAATGGATAGCATGTATTTTTTAGATTATGTTTACTAGTAATAGTTTTGTAGAATTTCTTTCAATTATCTAGTTTGCAAATTACGCATGTGTAGCACAAATGTAATCTAGTTCTCAACCATTTCTATCCCAGTATTGAGAGAAGAAAGAACGACAACAGCAATCTGTGTGAGAGGTGTGGGAGAGTGAGGATCGTTGCTCCACCCTGCTTTCATTTATTCATTTAGTATATACATACGCTTATGACATGTAGTTGTGGAGATGTTTTAATTTCAGTTGTAAAAAATGGGTGAGAAACTTCAGTGTACGGCAGTGGGGTCAATTGCACAAGTGCAGAAATAGAGTAAAGGAATTAATAAGTAGTGGTGGTAGTACTAGGTCATGCGTTTCTACCTTCAGAAAGCAATGATTGCAAATGCAAGGGAAGCACGGGTGCTAGAAATATAAAGTGAAGAGGAGAATAAATCACGTTGGCAATTTTATTGTACTTTTGTTATGTTTCTTATTGTTTGTTAATAAAAAAACGAAGTGTTTGTCTAGTCGTTCCGTACTTCTCTATCTATCCAACATCTCTTCCTTGAAATGCTCTAGGACATGATCTTGGCCCAGTAGCTACACTGAGCAAGTCATTGTTAATAGTGGAAAACTTGTTTTTCTTTCATTCTTTAGTCCCTTGAGTCTGCTGTGACTATTAGACATTTCTTCTTTAATGAACCCTATCAGTCGATGTTAATCGGCATGATTTGTAACTAGGATCATATTGATGGGATATTGAATAAGCATGTGACCTGTCTGCATTGTGTATTCGCTGAGTGCTGATCAAAGATCACCACTCACGCATGAGAAGGAGTTGCGATGTGCATGTGTATTGGATTGCGCTTTATCCTATGCTGGATCATGTGAAGCTTGAAACTTTTTATTACATGGCTTTTAGTTGAGTTGCGGCTGATATATTTCGTTTCACAGGTTTGCTCTGCGTTATGAGTATGCCGGAATTTGGGCTTTGTAGCTCGGTGGCGGACAGTTCACGTTCACATGTGCAGACGTTTATGACCTTAGATAATATATTATTCGCGTAGGCTGTTGTTGGTAAGAAATATTTGTAGCGGCAAATTCAGGTTTCAAATTGTAAAAAAGCAAATAGTGGATCGATATCAGTTTCAGCAGCAAAGCGATGAGGGAGTATAGAAAACAGCTGAGTTGCATGGAGAAGGAGTGTTTAGCATAGGGATGGTAATTGTTGGCAAGGGAGAGGGCTTTGCAAAAAGATGATCTGCTAGTCTAACACTTGCGAAGAGCTCGCCCACAAGTGGCTCTTCCTGAAGAAGATGCGGGGGAGGCGGGGCTAGATTTGTCGTGTTTTTTGGCAAAAAGTTGGAGAGGGCGAGGCCAATTGATTGATCGGATGTCAGTGTATGGAGGAAGAAGGTGGAGGTCGGTTGATATACTGCGAGCTGTGCGTTTCACTTCTGGGCGGGAAGCTCGAGCTCTATTAGGGGTGACATATTAGGTGAGAGTGAAAGTGTTATCTGCCGTCGCTTGCGTTGTAGTGTGACTACTTCTGTCGCTGTGTGTATGTGCATGTGAGCATATACACAAATGTGCATATGTGCCAGCATACTGGTTAGTCATTAATCATCGTCTACACTTGTTACAATTTACATCTTACTCATTACTCCTGAGAAACGATTCAAAGAGCTACATAATACCTCTCATGGCTAGCAGTGTTGTGATCATTCTGTAACCATCTCTATATCTTTAAATTATCGTCGTTCTAATAAACAGGAGAATGGGAAATATACTTCTATAACTTCGTTTTTTTTCATTTCAGAAGGGCTGCAAGAGGTAATATGTCCCACGTTGCTCGGTCACTGTTTCACTGCGGAAGCCTACTCACACTTCTTCAGGGATGACCAGCGAGACGAATCTTTAACGGTAAGTACAGCTTATTTTTTATCCCCATCCATCTCTTCCTACCTTACTCTGCACTTCGAGTGGGCGCACTGGGACACGAGTCATGGTGTAGTTGTCAATTACTGGCAGCTACATCCAAAGCATTGTCTTTGGCATGTAATTGTTTCTGTGCTGACGAGCCATCTTGAGATGGTTTGTTTCTGATGTGTTTTTGAATGATTGGTAGTATAAGCCAAATGTGTTAGTTAAGGTGGCTACCAAATTCCTGCTGTATTAATCATCCTTTGCGTTAATACTGCTTACTGTTTACGTGTAATTCAGATCATCTTTCATTTATGTCCCTCATCCATATTCTTAAATTCATTAGCCAATTCCATTTCTGTTATACTATCCTCCTGCAACCTCACCCTTTATTTCTTCCTTTCTATTCTTGGGATGATATGATAGGACAGTGGTAAGCAGCTTCGAAAAGAGTCGTTACAAAAGTGGGCGAAAGCAACATGGTTGATGCCAGTTTAGGCGCTGAAAAAGAATGGGTTATATAATGTAATTTAAGATTATTTTCAAAAGGCAACAGTGTTACTCTTCGGAGCATGCTGTGTGTAATGGTGAAAGACATGGGTAGTGAGACGTTAGAAATTGAATGTCGTATCACTATTCTGTTTTTCGCCTCATATCACGGCAACGCCCCCTCCATTTCATATTACTGGTCCGATTGAGAATACTTTCTGTTCTTCATTGTAATCCTAGGCTTCTATCAAGTATCATCAGTGCAATGGATATTCCGATTATAATCTCGTTTTATATATGGTGATCACTGTTGCTGTATTATTCCGGTTATCAGTTTTGGAGTTCAGTTCGTATGCTTCTCGAATCATTTTAATATAATTGGCATAATGGTACTCAAATGCTGTTGAAAGTCATTCTTGCACTTAGAACATTGCTCTCACCCGTGTAACTATAACTATGCTGAGCTTGTATTTTCGAAGGACAAGATAGGTATACACAGAAGTAGGTCAGTATTAAGTGATGTGTGGATCGTCATTGGTTGTAGTAGTGATATTGGTGAAATTGCTATAATGGTTAACTTTTTGTGATGATGGGTTTGTGAAGAGGGATAGGACAGATAGTGGCATTATTGTGGTTATCAATAAACTGTGATGTGCTGGCAGTGTATGCTGACCAGAGTTGGCGGCAACAACAGGCGCATCTAGTAGCAGTTTAGTTGCCCCCTCCCATTTTTTGAATTTCATTTCCTGCAATCCATGGCTCCTCACGCAGCCAGCAAAAAAAGTGAAGCATTTGATGGAGTGCATTCGTCCCTGCTGCACTGGTCTTGGTCCCTATATGCTGAACAGTCCTCGTCAACCACTTACTTGTTCTTATGAATCGAAATTTTCAATCGGCATTATTACACCCGATACCAGCTGCGCCTCATTGTAATATGATGGGCTTTTGCTTAGTGTCTTATTTTCCTGAATGGAGGCCATTTGCTGAATAGCGTGTCTTTGGACGCAGATTTCTCATTTTGGCGGCAAGTTGCCAATCAACCCTTTCTCACTTATCCACTGCTAGACGCGTTCGGAGCCGCTTCTCAGCGATGTTATCTGTTGCTGCATTGCATTTCTATTCTGCAGCTTCGACAGGTCATCGTCGTTCAATAGGCTTCTCCAACGCGTCAAAGCGGTCCGTGATGTGTCGTTAAATGAAATTCATATCACAGCCAGCTTTGATGTGTGGCGTTTGTCTCATTGCATGCGAGCTTTTCCTTCTTCGTTAGATTGTTGAGAGATTGTCTGTAGCATTTCTACATGATCATCATAACTTGCTCTTCATATGTGGTACAACTGCTGACGAAATGAAATTTACTTATGTTTTACTTACATTTTGCTGTTGTAAAACATCTTATTATATATCCTGTTTTCATTTTTCTGACGATGAACAGCAGTTGAGGAGCATACGTTTTTACTCATATTTATTGATCAGGTTTTGAAATTGCTCTTTATTGATGAATTGTCTCGCATTTGTGAAGTTTTTGTACTTTTATGATGGTCATAATACTAGTAAAAAATATGGATATACATGTGCATGCATTTATTTGTCAAATATTCGTGTTTATTGTAATGGCTTGATGGCGTAACTGATGGTAACCAGTGAGCCTTACATTCAAGAAATAAAGTTTTATTGATGAAAGCACTAACACAACATACAGATTAAAGTAGTTTGGTTTGAGATGGCTGACTTTGGATTATAGGTCCGGAGAGAATAAAGTGTTCTACTGTTTCAGCTGCTCTGCAAAATTGTTACAACACCGGGAAAGCTGACGAAAAGATGGATCTATGAGAATTTTCTTGGCAGATACAGCACTCTTTTGCAAGATGAAACGTTACATGTGAGAAAAGTAATGCTTGTTCTTGTTTTACTGAATCTAAGTATGTAGCTGTGTATAATGGTAATCTTGTTACACATGTAAGAGGAGTGTATTTGGGTGTGGAAGCTGATATAAGCGGTTTTGGACGTAGGGATGTAAGTCCTGGGTTTAGTTGCGTGGTAAAGGTTATGGATCAATGTCAATACGTGGCTATAATTTTAGTGATGCGAACAAAAACTGGAGATAGGACCTGATTTGGAACCGAGTGCAATGTAAAGTGACATTGCTTACTATTTTACGGAGTGGTTGCAAACATTTATGTAGCTGAAGTGTAGTGGATTTTCGGTTCTATAAGATACGATAGTTGTAGCTGAGGTGGACGTAGATAATTTTTGGTTCCTAAATAGGTATTCTAGACGAGTTGGTCAATGTCGCCGTGCTCTATTTTACTGCAGCTATCAGAAGATGAGGGTGCGGCAAATTCGAGATTTTCTGGTCATGGCCTTATTCGAGAATAGTGGTGCCTGAGTTTTTATGGAAGAGGGTCATTTTTGCCTTACCAAAGTAAAGACATTAAATAAGGCACGTGTGTAGGCTTCAGTTAGTTTGTAATTCATAGAGGATGTGCTTACAGGTTCACTGAACTTTGTGAGACTATCGGGGTTCATTCTAAAGCGGCAAAAAGTGGTCACTTGAGTCTGATGTTCATGTTCGAACCGTAGATGAGTAAGTGTCATACACAGCCGTAGATAAAGTACATGGCACAAGTACAATTTGGTCCTTCATATGTATCCTTCTACTGGAAGAAATTTATTGATGTCACTGGTTTCCTCATGTTCTCTTCCCGTAGCCATCATATTAATCATATTGTTATTCTGTATCACTTCTAGCTGGAATTTCTGCACTTGTGACTATTTAATTAACATTAGAACTGAGTGTCGGGCAAGTCAGCGAGGGTGCTGGACGAGAATCAAAAACAAAATTAGATTGACCTCAGACTGCTGGACATTATAATGATTCGAGTAGATGATAAAAAGTAAAGTTAAAAGATTCGAAAAATGATGAAAGGGATATTAGTCAGTGTTATTCCTCCTATATTTTGTTGGAATTTTTGATAAATTCACAGTTTAAAGAGTTGTTTCAGACCTGTGGGAGCATTCTTGGGACATTAGCGATGATGTATGGTACATGTTTTACCGAACAAGTAAATTCATAAGTTTATTACAAATTTGCATTTTTTGGATTATAGAGAATTTTTTCGATTTACAGGCCAACAATTTTTTTAGTTATGAGTAGAAAAACCGTTTTTACAAAAAAAATTTTTGCATTTTGTTTGTGGTTGTTTGCAAGATAGTGAACTTTACTTCACTCAAGTAATAAGTGGTGGCATCTGAAGTTATATTACAATTTATATTGTTTGTTCTTCATACTACGTGCTACCGTTAGTTTATTCTAGTTTGCTGTACCATTCCTACTTGCGTTAAGTAAAGATGCAGTCTGGAGTGTACGTAAGACATCATGTGACGTGTTTGTTGACGTGGCTATGAATTGTACAATGGAAACGAAATATCGTAAACTAACACCATGTTTCATCTCTTTGCTGAAAGATTCCTCACGTTGGGTAAACTTAGAAAAATTTTCTATTTGCTTCCTATTTCGACTTTTTTTTTTAATGATTCTTTAAGACTTTTATATGTAATTATGGTAAATATGGTATGCAAATTTCTTACATGTTGATTGCTATTGTAAAAGCAGTGCATGCCATTCATATCTGCATTTACTTCAGTTAGGTGTTTCATACTTTATCATAAATTGTTAATGCTTGCTTGGCTCTCATAATTTTTTAGTTTTCGCTTGTCAAATAATAACATGATTTTCAAATATCTTGCAAGCCAAGATACGATTACTTCAAATAGCTTATTTTATCCTTTGATATTGAAAGCAGAGAAAAATACGTGATATTTCTATAGGAATTACTAGGAAATTAAAAGTGGTCTTCATATTATGGTAGTTTCAACTGTAGCAGAACTTATTTATTTGACTCCTTTGTTGTCTTACAAGTAATATCACTATTTTTTCCCTATCAGTGCTTTTTCATTCATTTCATGTATAAACACCATTATCGTTTCCGTTCTCAATTCACCATACAAATGCAAAATCTAGCGTGCAAAAGTTTGTACTAAAATCTCATATACTCGTATTTCTGAATTTCGATTTTTATAATGTGGAAAAAACATTTTTTTAAATCGAGTAGTTTCACTGACAAAATTTTTTTTGCCCGCAGATTAGTATTTTTTCCGTTTCTGTTTTAGTTACAGTGAATGCTCTACATTCAGCTCAGATTAACCCATTTGTATGAGATTGTAATATATGCATACTACAATAATTGAATTTTCCTTAGTTCATCATCCGTTATTGGCACATATTTTATGTGCTTGCCAGTGCCTTTATCTCCCATTTATTTTGAGATGTTATTTTTTCTCGCTTACATCCAATTGTGAATTGATCTCTACAGTATTATCTTTCTGCACTAATTTTTTTCACACTAATTTTTGTACCTGATTTAACGCGTTCATTATGAAAAATTGGTATCAAATCATAATAGAAGGTTTTGGATTGTTACTTTCATGTGGATATTTCAGAATAATAAGTTTTTTAGGTAGCACATACGGCTTATAAAGAGCTCGGAGCATTCATTGCAACATTTGCAGATACTAGCCATAGCGAATTAAAGTTGAGAAATGGTCGCTTAGTTAGTGTTAACAGTAAGTTTATTTGTTTCTGTGAATTGGTACACCAATGTTAGGTAGTTTACTCCTTGGAGAATATTAGGTCGGAATGACCATAATGGGTTCTACAGAAATCCTTTGTTTTCCTGATGTCATTTGTTATATTTACATTTGACCTCATAGCTTGTACTTTTACATTGCAACTCTTCTATATTTTCTTTCGAAAAGGATATAAATATCATTACTGAATTTGAGTTTATCAGTGATTTTCACTTGATTTATTTTTAAAGATGAAATGGTGGAAGGCATCGATGATACGGTTGATCGCAAGGACGACAATAAGATAAGCATTAATGACGACGAGAGCAACTTTTATCATCAACTGCCTCCTGGTGTTGAATTTCCAAATATATATGCAACGAACTGTGGGCATTACTCACCTTCGGTTTCACTGACAGTTGAAGATGATAGGTTCGGGAGCTACACTATTTTCTCAGAAGAATTTGTCACTAGCGGCTTGTTAAATATTTATGACATACTGCACAAAACTTAATTTTTCAAGTAATATTGGTCTATTAAAACAGTTTAAATTGTAGCTGAAATTGTATTGATAACAGCCATGCATTATCTCACTCATCTACATACATATAAACCTATATGCTTTAGTGTATCATTTCTCGACTAATTAAGATTAAATTTAGCAAAGGATTGTACATCGTCAAAGTTGATGAAAAATACATTATGTTAGCTTCGTCCTTTTCATTTCAGACATATTTCCAATAAAATGCGTTCTCTTTTGGACTCATGGGCATTGTCGAACAGCTATTCTGAGCCACAAGTTTCATCTGATAATAATTTGTATGTTTCATTCGCACATTATAATAAAGTTTTGGTTTTGCTTACCATTCAAATGAGCAATGATATATTGGAGTTAAGTTTCAGTTTTCATGGAGCGAAGACTACACTAAGAAAGCAGGAAAATGTGAATATCGCTAATGGTGAAGAAGCTTGCTATATGTATGTAAATGATGAAAATGACATAAATGTCTGCTTTAAAGTAAATACTTTTTATTGGAAGAAGTGGAGATTCCTTAGAATTGTGTCTTTTTTTTCATTCTTAGGTCGACAGTCAAGATTAACTTTACTAGAGCTCTCATTATGAATGCTAAAGATGGTTAAGATTCAGTTACATCAAATTAGTCCTTTTATTTCTTACTTAAAGTTTGTCTAGGAGTCATCGCAAACCAATATCGGCGATAATGTAGACGCATATTGTTCTCTGCAGTATTGGTCATTGGGTTATGTCGATATTGATCTGACATCATACAAAACTGAGGCAAATGTAGACTGTGTTAGCAATAGTAATGGTAGAAATAAAAGCCATATAGAGCAGCTTATAGATAAATTTATTCGGCGACGATCAAGTTTATTTGTCGACACCTCAGAACAACTATATTCTAATGTTTGTCATTAGCCAGTTATATAAAATAACTAGGAATTGTTTTAATTAGCATACAGCTACATATGTTATATTTGATAGTGGTTTTATTGCATGTGTGCTCTTATTACTTCGGGCGTTCAGACCTTATTCATCTTTTACTGAATAGTATTAACTTATTAGTCAGGCTAGTGTGGTAAATTCCAATCGTTTATATCGTTTATTTTAAATCCATCATTTTCATTGATTTAAAGGATAAAAATCCTTTTTATCCTTTAAATCTTTTCAGGTTCATGAGAAAGCTGTTTCTGATGGAAAGTTAGAAAAACATTGTGAAAATATTGTGGAAAAAGAGATTGTTGACAGGCTGAATTCATTTTCTGATAAAGTGAATAAAAGCACACCGACTACTGCTAAGTCTTATTCTGGTAGAAATAATGGTAATGAATTAGTAACATCCGCATCTGTCACAGTCGTAGCGCAGGTTCATTTTCACTGTGATTATCAGCCTAACTCATTGAAATCATGGCTTTTTATCATATACTATTGGATACCATGATTGCATATCTTTTTTTGTCTTTGTCTATCCAAAACGTATTCCAAATGTCTTTATTGGCACTATTACTTAATCAATAATTGCTTTCTTGATTTAACAACAATAAACTTGATAAGTATTCTTGGTGATTTAACAACAACAATAAACTTGATAGTATTCAGATGGTGATTCCACAACCTTTATTGGACAGTTTCATTCAAATGGTTCGGCCTGCTAATGCTGATGATGCTGACATAAATCAACAGTGTGCTCGCAGTTTTCCAGCAGTTGCATTCACCCTTGGTCGTAGGAACTGGTCATGTATTGTGGGTACCTATAAACAGTTATCGTCTGACATGCAAGTAAATTTTATGTAATTAACATTTTCTAGAACTTCATATAGACGGGATTTATCAAAAGATTCATTTGCAGCAAATATTTCACTGTCAAACTTTCGTAGATAATGTTCGTACGAGGGTTTTTAAGTAATGTAAATACAAGATGTCAAATATTTTATCTATATAGGGTTAAATCTAAGGCCTGGACAGCTTCGGTTTCGTAGTTCAAGTGAAATTGAAGCAGAGAATTTATATCCGTCATTCTCAGAATTATTGAAAAACTTCTATGGATAAAGAATGAGAAACATGAAAAAGGCAAATATCGCGTTTTAATTTTGAAATTTTTTTTGTCAGTGGCGTGTTCGGCATGCATTAGCATCATCAATTCATGAAATTGCTGCGATTATTGGGGAAGAAAATGCTGATGTCCATTTAGCACCTGTATTTGAACAGTTTATGAAAGATATTGGAAGTGTAAAACTTGGTCTGCTGAGTCATCTTTATGATTTTTTTAAGGCACATTTTTGACCTCATCAAGAACTTATGCTAAATTTTGTTTTAATTACTCTTTAGAAAAGACCTGAAAGTAATTTAGTGGTATTATGATTTTTTAGTTATAAAAGTAATTTAGTGGTATTATGATTTTTTAGTTACTAAGTCCCTATTTTAAAATTTAAATTTATTATAATCTACTTTTATTTTAAGGTAAGGAATGAAGAGTTTAATTTGTTTTACTTCAGTTGGTGACTCCAGCCACGCGGCAGAAACTTTTATCTGTGTTGCCAAATTTTTTACATCCTGACACTAGTAATGAACGTAACTGGCGAAATAGATATGAATATATTAGGTAAAATAAGTTGATTTTGTAGTTTTCATTAGAACTATTTATAGTATTGCTCATGGAGTTAGTTGATTTTGGTAGTTTATATTCTTATGTCGAATTCACCATAATTCACGAAATTTTTTTGTTCTTGTTGCATTTTTTTAATTGTTTATTACAGACAGTGCATTCTTTTGTGTGATCTTTTTAATATACATGACATAAACGAGTATTTGGTTGCAATAGCTCTGACCTTAGCTAACGGTTAGTTCATTTTTCATTTAACATTTATTCATTTTTATGTCAAGTTTTTACATATAAGAATGAATAAATGACCATTTGTGCTCCTTCTCATATATCCATTTATTATTTCAGTATCGGATTTACATTTTTCTATAATTAACTTCTGGTATGTTAGATAGGATATCAGATGTACGTAAAGAAGCGACAAAACTTTTGGCTAAAATATTGGGAAAATTGGTGAAAAAAGAATGGATCCTGGACTGTTTCGACTCATCAGCAACTGACGTTTCTTCTCTGCCTGTTACTAAATCATTTATTTCTGATATTGTGAAAGGTTTTAGTAGGTCTATGAATTGGCGAAGAAGACAAACGTAAGTTTATTTTTGCTAAATTTGGATGCCAGTTTGGGTATTCTATTTTTATTTTTAGTGAGTTAATGTCTTTTTCGTACCGAATTTTCATATTCATATAACTTAATACAATTTTGTATCAGTAAGATACTTTCAGTTTTGCTTTGTTTTGTCAGCAAAGTTTAGAAGGGGGATTGTTAACCTACGACCAATTTTCATTCCTCCTGTTAGATGACTTGATCCCGCTAGCTAGAGATTGTAAGTTTACCACGGTGATACTTAATATCAAGAATATTTATATTTGATGGTCTTTAGTTTTAACTCGAGAGACTATAATTTTAGACCAGATATTTTGAATTTTTAGTAGTAGCGAACGTACGCCTAGCTTTCGCTAGATCTCTTTCGAAAACGTGTGGTGGTCTTGCGTTTCATGATTTGCGTGATTCGTCAATTGTACGTAGTAGTTTAGAATTACTGCTTTCGGATAGAGATGCTGAATGTAGAAGGATTGCTCGAGTTTCACTTGGAATAGCCGATAATGAAGGTGATGTCGACGTAAGTTTTTGATTCTTAAAAATTTTTTTCTATTCCAAACGTTTTTGCATGTTTCAAGTCAATTAAAAGATTAGAAATGATGGTCTTAAGTAGATTTTCATGTTTCTTTTTTTGAATGGGGATAGTAAGACCAACTAGTTCTTGCAGAAGAAAGGATTGTGGTAAATAGAATAGCTCCTTTCCGCTATAAAAATGAATTAAAGAGATCTCTTGATTTTATTATGCCTTTTACTGTCATTTCTTTAATTCATTTTCAGGCCAAAAAATATGCCCAACAAATTCGTAAAATAGAAGAGATTATTTCTGTCAAGTATCGCAACACACATATCGTTCCCTCTGAATAAACCATCTCAGCAATTGTATGAAAATAATGATCCAGTTCATACATGTGCCTCTCTCACTCTTTGTCATGAATTATTGGTCCTTTTATTTCCGGAAAAAGTTAATTTGAATTTTTAGTTTTCTAATAAAACTTTCTGATTACCAACTCTAGATGTTTTCACCGTCATTATAAAAGGTCATTCCTTTACGTAGATCCACCTGGAAAATAGCGAAATTCTCGCGAGACAAAAGGGACTTCTCAAATGCCTTGGTCCACAGTATATTTATGTAAATTTTAAATGTCAAAATAAACATGACTTGGTGTCCTGTACACTGTAATAGGTGTTCACTCCTTTCACTAATTTCATTATTGTATTTTCCAACACATTTTTTTTTCGAATATTTAACTTCATATACTTGCAACATACTTAAAGTACCATACCTTTTTCAATTTTATAAAATTTGAATTGTCATTTGCAATGTCGAAAATTAACAAGAATTCTGCTAAATTAAGCGCTATACATTATAATAGGTATTGCCTACCTTCACTTAATTCCTTATTATCTTTTCCTAAACACTTTTTGGATGTCACGGATCATGATATGCGGCCAATCTGCACTTATTCTAATCGCTACTAGCGTGT
>UYYF01004407.1:0-10143 GCA_900618365.1 Thelazia callipaeda
ATAGAAATTGAGTTGCACTGCGCGAGAAATTGTATACTACCACATACTAATCTCTCCGAGATCAGTTTATTTTCTTTTTCATCTACAAAATGAATCTTAAATATTTTACGAATCAATATTATAAAAAATTTGCAAAAAACAGGTCATCAGTAGAAAATAAAGCAAGATCCATAAAAGTAAACTGAGTGTCAATCAAAAGTAACACCAGCAAAAAGTCAAAGCTGAAAGTTATCTTTCTGATAATTAAAAACCTCACAAAACTACGAAGTTATCGTTGATAACTGTGTGCACTGATATGACTTTTCATATTTAGCTCCAGAAAAATTATTCAAATAGTTTTAATGCAATATGTGCATATATTTGTGTTTCTTCAAAGTCGTGCACTGCGTGATTTCTTCTCGCATATATCTGTCCTGCTTGTATGGTCGGTCACTCACCGGTATGTGTGCTCATGTACGCGGTTTCACCTGCATTTTTTTAAAATTGTCCAGTTAGAATATGCGTTCAAATTTATAGCGCAGTTCTTGAGAAATAACTGCGAGTTTTACCACAAAACAAAAATTAAAAAAATGTATATTTGTGTGTACGAAAACTGCAATGTTATGATATTCTTGCAAAATTCCTTCAACAAATATTTCTTCTATTACATGTTAAATGCTTATGAAGTTTAAGCCTATCAAAAAATAAATAATTATTTTTTAATATTTAATATGTTCAAAAATTAATCTACACGTACAGAGGATGCAACAAATTAGCTTGTTTTATCTGTCATGCCTTAAAATCTTGATTTCATTTGTATCGTTCGCCGCAGCAATTAAAATTTCATCTACTTGTAGCAGTTATTTGCTTTTAGAGTGTTAAAGTTCGAGTCACTAGGTCTAAATTTGGACCATTTTGGGTTGAAAAGTGAAAGCCTTTGAGTGCAGGTCAATTAATTTCAGATCACATGAACTATAACAAATAAACAAACAAAATTGCTAGAAATATATAGTTAACCAAAACTTGTCATCAGTAGAGCTACGTTGGTGTTTGTTTCTACTTTGTTTTTAACTGAAATCTGTTCAGATCTCCAGATGCTGTTTCCAAGGTCATTATGTACATGTGATCAAATTATGCATCTCCTTTCTATGCTTGCCTTCCACCTTTAAGGCTTCTTCTTTCGCCTTGTCATATCCATAGCACTGTCTCTGCCTTCCAATATGGGTCATTGATTTGAGGAGATTCTGCGTGGTATATTACCCGCTGCTAGGTTCACCACTTCAAGTATAAACGGGTTAGCGTTTTACGGGATTATTTTCCGCGTTTACTTTGCTTGGTTTATAGCTCGTCCTGGGCTTCTTGTATCAGCCCCAGGTACTTCTGCTTTACATCCAGATATATCTTGACTCGTGTAGCGTATTTTGCTCGAATACGTGTCTTGTATTTTGACACGCTTCGTTGGCCCCTCTGAGAATCGTTTCTGTGAGTACAGACAACCTGCAATACTGTGATTACAGAAATTTGCTAACTTCTTCAGTTCTTGGAGGCTAATAACAAATTCTCGTCATAGAGGAGACCATGCAAGGCCATCTCTCAACATCTTCCGAAACAGTCAACCATTTCCAGCACTTCATCGGCAAGCTGCTCTGCTGAACTTCGATTTTACAGATGATGCTTCAGGTCATTCTGCTGGCACCTGATCCGGAACAGAAGCGAAGTACTCCCTCACATCATCTATGGAGCTTTCCTGAATACCTCATTTGTTTTTCGACTGCTTTCCAGATCTGAGACTTAGTTTTGCGTACTTTGTCATACTGTCAAACTTTCGGTGTCAGCTTTCTCTATGTGTGCTACAAATATTATTATTATCAATACAAATAATGACTTAGATAATAGTGATGATGAATGAATAATAGTGTCTGGCTGACGCGATCAACAGCCGTCCAAAGTATTACATGGACTTGGGTAGTCTTACGATTTTGAGAATATGTACAAACTGCTAGCTTTCAGACAACTTCTCTTTTCAAATTAGCATAATTCCAATTTTTCAGAATTTCACACTTATTGAAGTATCTGATCAGATTCACAAAAACACGGTAACCACACAACAGCAATCACCAGTTTACAGATTTAAAACTATAATCAATCTCACCAGAGATTACACAACTTTACGTATTCAAGTTTCAGCAGCTAGATTTAACGTAGTAAGTGTGAAAAGTAGTCACAGAAAAATGCAACTTTGAGAAAATCAGTACATTTAAATTTGGTGTTATTCTTGTTCGCTCGTTTCAATTATTGCATGAGTCTTTCTGAGTATTATAAAAGACGCTTCAACTGAAGTTATGATTTGTTTTCAAAGTATAAGACAATACTATGGCTTTTTTACTACGAATTTTGGGATTAATTTTGTACTAAAATCTATGTATGTACAGTATTTCTAGTCTCATAATTGGTACTTGTAGGGAACAAAATAAGTCAGAAGTGTGTAGGTTTGCTTCTGTTTTTTCGTCCCATTACTTAGTCGAAACGTATAGTTTGCAAAATATAACTTGTGAATAAAATGTAAAATGTGCTTTTGTAATTTGTTTTGCTTTTTCCATTAATCAAAGAATTACTGTAATCAGATTTTAGGATTAGTCAGAAGTCATGAGTTACATTCAGAAAAGTCATGTCGATTTTAAATTGGATTCATCGTTACTGGATTCGAAATTTGATGGTTATAAGCTATCTCTTGATCCTTTTCCTATTTACAGTCATCCTCTTGACCCTCCCGGTATAATCATTTATCAGTTGCTTATGGCGAGAAATAAAAATAAATAATACAACATTGTTTATTGCTTTTAAAATTAATTTTTAATTACTTTTATAAAATTAATAGTACTCAAATATTGTATACTAATTTCTTCCGTCACTGCTCATAACAGTGATGCTTTCCTTACTGAAAGTAATTTTAAAAAATTTCATTTATATACATAAATTTCTTACTATATATGTGTAGAATGAAATTGAATTAGTGAAAAAATTTCGATTATTTTTTACACTATCTGATTTGTACGAAGTTCCAGTACGGCCGATATAAATCAGGCAAATGTAATTATTTGCCGTATTTAAGACTACTAGTATTTTGAGTAGGTATATATAACTAATTTATATCATACAATATAACTAATTTAATTACTCAGTAATTTAGGTAAACCAAAACTACTAGAAATTTATGAGTAATGGTTTAAAAAAAGTACTAACCATCTATGGAAAAAATAATTAAAGATAATTTTCAGAAACTATAACAATAACAGAATAATTATTTCAGTGCGAGAATTGCAGACTAGTAATACTCAGTATGGATTTAAGCACAGCAAATTATTCAGCGATATAAATTACCTGACGTATGATCCATTTTCATCCAACTCAACAAACCTTCATTTTATGACTGTTTTACAGGATTTGCAGTTGTGCTTAATCAGTTTTGATACACAGGTACCTCAGTTTTCAGTTTATATTTTGTAATTCATAGGGATCAGGCTTAGTATTTGATATCTTTATTAATATCGCAACTAATTGATCGTATTACTATTTTGATATTGTTTCAGATTCATTTTTACATCTTTTTAAATGCGACATTGAAACTTCTACTTCTGCATTATTTCTGGCTCTCTTTGTTGAGTAAAATTTGTAAAAAGTATAAGAAGTATTTTTCTTGAGGCTACCATGAATTGCAAAGTAACTTTTTAAATTCATCTAAATTAAAAATTTGATAAATAAAAAGTAACTTTTCAGAATGAACAGGAGTTTTTGATCGGCAGAAAATTGAAAACGTTTAAAAAATTTTTGCTATATATTTTTGGTTAGAATATTACTAAAGTTTGGAAGTTGAAGTAGCAAGCCAAAAACATCTATCAAAATATTGTTTTTGCAGACAAAAAAATTCTTAGTCCGCAAACATTTACCTCATATTGTTATTCCCACTGTTCATGACCAGATAGATGATCGATATCCAATTACAATATCATTTCCAAATGCTAATTACGCTTTTGTATCTAATGGTTTTGGCCATCTAACACTGTATAATACTGGTAATCGATGGGAGGAGAGAACATGGGAGGTACGATTCATTTACTTGTTCGCATCTGTTTGTGAAATATCGGTCAATAATTCTTTACTTGCTAATTTTTCTGCTCTACTTGGGCATTGTAAGTGAATGTCTTGAAATTTGTTTGTTTCAGGAATGTTTGAGTGTTGATCCGCTTTTAGTTGATGGTGTAGTTAACTCGTTCGTTATACTTGAAAGTCGCTGTGTAGAAAACAAGTTTGATATATTGTTGCGATCTGTTATACCAGGGAAAAAACCCTCAAGTCATGGTAATTTTGTGGACAAGGCAGTTTGGTTAACTGTCGACAATAGTATGTTTCTCTAATTTGAATCACATGAATGTTATCCATGAAATTGTCTGAATATTTCATAATTTTAATTTTATGTTTCTTTTTTAAAAAGTTTCGAAGTTCCCAGCTTTTTTTGCGGATTATTTTGTAGAATTGGAAAGTTTCTTTTGCTGTATTTTCACTGTGAATAAGAAATGTGGAAAATTGAATAACTTGAAGAAAATTTATTGAGATTTGTAAATTCTGTAGAAAATGGAAAGATGGAAGTGTCTGGCATTCGTAGTATTATTTGCTCTGGCCATATTGAAATGATTACATTCGATGAAACACCAGAAAGTTTGATTATTGTTGCTACTGGCGAAATAAATTTCTGTGAAGTTAAAGACTGTGATTGTAGCGATATAAATAACGAAGAAGAAAGAAATTCAAGTAAAATTTTCAAGCAAAATTTTTTGCTAAAGTTGTACAAAGCTGAGATTAATAAGTTTACATGTTTTTTTGTCTCTGAGTACTTACAGAAGTTGAAGCAACACAATTAAAAAAAAAGTACGCATGGTCGCAAACAGCTACGGATGTCACAGCAGTATTTACTTGCTCTGAAACAGTTTCGAAGAAAGATATCTCTTTATCTTTGAGTGCAACATCTATTCATTTATCAGTAAAGGATATAATATTAATTAGTGGAACACTTGGTGGTTCAGTTGACCCAACATCGTCAACTTATACTGTTGATAATAACAAGTACTTCGTTTTTTACTAGTTTATGTCTGGATTGTTACTGTTTATTTCAAACATATAACTGAGTTTTAGGATCATTAAAAGCATATATATATATTATATATATAATGATCACGTATCAGTTTTCGCATATTAAGTGTTAGGAATTCACTGTCATATATTGGTTATGTAATTTATTTAAGAATTGAATTGTTTCTGTGCAAAAGTGAAGGAAGTTTGACGAACTGGTTGGATTTGGTTTTGGGTGATAACCAGGGCACGTATGAAATCGACACAGATTCTCTAAATGCTGCATCGGAATTACTGGAGCGTTTCACTTGTGAGTCGCAGGTTTGTGCTCGAAAATTAATTCGTTTTGTTACATATTGGTGTTACTTATTTTTTAACTTGTGATGGTCGAATTTTTCTCTTAGAACCAACATTTAAGGTACTCGATTTCTGTTTAGGTTTCTGTTGGTTTTGGTGATCAATCTTTTAATACGGAGCAAATGGAAGACTGTGATGTTAGTGCAGATGATATTTGTAGGATTTGTTGGCTGAACTGTTCTACTATGAAATGGACTCACGAGGTGATTTGCAATTCTAATTTTATAGTTTACTTTATTCATGCATTTTTAATCAGTCAGAATCAAGGAATAAACATTCACTCTTAATATGGATATTGAAGAGTATATCATAATCTTTATTTTTGTTGAATTTTCTAGTCTCTCCTTTCATAATTTGGATACTTTGAAATAGTTTTGTGTTATTAGCGGTGGAGAAAAAGGTTTGAAGTTAAGTGATGTAAAGGGCTGAATTGTAGTTGAATATTTTTCACTTGCATTGCTAATGTAGAGTTGCATGTTGCAGAGTGATATAACTACTCACAATGTGTTATTTTCTGTACCTTTATACAATGGTCCTCGATTTTTGTGCATTCGAATGGATGTTGATGGCATTTTATGGAAATTTACAAAAGGGAGCGAAAAAGTTAAGCATCATGCAACATTTAGCGCACTTGGATATGTCCAAGTATGGTACTAATTGATTAGTTATTTTTACATCGTGTCGAAAATAGTTTCGATGGTGATTTTTTGAATACACTCATTTTTTTACATCCATCCAAAAAAAATTAATTTTTTGTTTCTGAATTATATTTGTATAGGCATCTAAAATACAACGAAGATTCACCACATGTCCAGCAGATTGTTCATATGCTGTTATTGTAGAAGCGAAACGGCATGCATTTGTATACTGGCAGCTTGCTTCGATCACATCTGGTGTGTTTAAATTGTAAAACTTAATCTTGAAATGCTTATAATATATAGCATTATTAGACTTTTACTGTACTCCTGCTTTTAGACTTGCGTAATCGGAAAACAAGTAAAAGAGTTGTTGGAGTTGCTAAGCAGCAACTAATATCACTTACAAAAGTTGGTACATCTGGAGATGTTTGTGCCGTAACGGAAAATATTGTTGGTACTTTTGCTGCTGATGAATTCCTTTTTATTTTGACTACTTCTGATATTTTCGTTGTGCTTTTAAAATATCCTTTTTCTTCGTAAGAATTAGTTTATTTGCATTATTAGTGTAATAAATTTGGTTATAAATTGTTTTGTTTTGGAATGTATAATTTAGCACTCACTCTATTATTGTATGCCATCACAAAGGCACAGTTTGTGGACCCATATGTTTCAGTTTTACCGTTTTTTTTATTTTGGAAGTTAATAATTTTGGTATCGTTTTAAGAGCTTTCGTGTAAAAGTTTTTCTGGTTTTTCATTATCAGATCAGTTATCGTCAGGAAGTCAGTGGACTCAGATTTTCTCTATGCAGTTTCGAACTTCAGTGAAAATATCTCATCTTCAATTATCACGTTGTAATTTTGAATCTGATTGTATATTTAGTGTTTTCAGTATACGAAATTCATCTGTACGTTCATTATGAAGAAAACTAGTTACTAATAAATTTTTTTGTATTAATTGTCAGCTTTTTACAAATAATGAGTGTCATATTCTAGTTCAAGTCGTTCATTTTATTTTACAAACCTCGTAGTTTGCAAATCTATATAATCTATATAGATTTAAAAGCTGAAATGTACAGATATTGCTTGTTCTCAATCCACAATGCCTCATGAGTTTTCAGCAGAATGCCTTTGTTTGTGAATGATCATTTTGAATTTGCTGAGATGAACATTAGACATACAAAAAGTGTAGATAAGACTATGTCAATGGTACGTCGTGCAATAAAGATGGGTTATGATTCTATTGTGATTAATACAGATATTGGAGCACTTTCGCCGGATTTCGGTGATCGGGTTAGTGGTAGCTTCAACTTAATGCTTGACTCGATTTTTTTACGGAGGAAATTAACATCATAAATGTTCAATTCATTACTCTTTGCACGCTCTAATAATGTGAAAATCAAAGAGTAATTGTGGTAAGCTAGAATATTTTCTTGAACAATTTACACTGTCCTTATCTTGTTTCAGGGTTGTGAATCATTATCTAAAAAAATGAGGAAGCGTCTCAAAAGACAAAATATTATACCCGATCCAGTTGTTATTGACACTAGTGCACTAGACACTAGTTGGCTAGAAGCGAATGGGAAGCACCTGAGACTTTTTAGGTTTAGTTTTTTTCCAGTACTTATTATTTCCTGTGAGTAATTTCTGGAGTTTTCAGGCTTTTAAAAGCTTGAATATAAATGCTCTGAAAATAGAAATATCGTTTGTTTTTTTTTTCGTATTTTCTGCCAGAAAGAATATCATGTAATCGAAACTTTAAAGCAAATGATTGAAGGTTTTGAAGATTCGAATTTTCAGCCGTTTAACTGTCACAATATCAGACAGTAGTGAGGTTCACTCTCTTAAGAGTGATCCACAAGTGCAAAAGTATGATTTAATAGCAGTACGTCCGGCAGATGAACAAATCCTTCAGATATTCAGTAAGAAGGGTGAATTTATTGATATCATAACTTATGATCAAGCATCCAGATCTGTTAACTGGCTCAATAAAAGCAAGGTTACGAGATTTCCCTAAAACTAGATCACGATTAAAAAAATAGTTTTCGTTTTTTCTTGGTATATTAATGAGGGAGTATCTATATACATTTTACTCTTACATTTGAGTATTTCAATTTTTTTTTTGGAATAACGTTACTGAAGTAAGATGCAAAACAGTCAAATTTTATTTTATTACAGATTATTCAGCTTTGTATCAATGATGGCATAACGTTTGAGATCACTTATGGCGAAGCTTTGAAAGACAGTAGCACAAGAAGAGAGGTTGTACAATTTTTTGTATTTTGATTTAGTTGAGCCTATTTTAATATATTTTTGTGCATTTCTATTCTGGATATAAGTTTTATTGCTCTTTTAGTGCGTAGTAAGAACAATTTTAAATTTTATTATCTACAGGTTTTAAAAAATGGTAGGCTTCTAATTAGATCCACAAAAAATGGTGATGGTGTCGTAATTGCAAGTGGTGCGGAAGCGATGATCGACATTCGAGCACCTTACGATGCTGCTAATATGCTAGTTCTTTTTGGTGTTCGTCCCGAAAATGCGCGAAAATTTATCTCAAGTTAGCACTACATTCATATTCATGTAGTCAAGAAATTGCTGTACTATTCAGTCCAAAAAATTTTGTAATTCATAATATTTTAAGGTAATGCAAAGAAGGCTCTGTTACGATCAGAAACTCGGAATACGGTCAAGGGTAGCGTTTTGGCAAGCAGAGTACAAAAGATGCCGGAGAATCTCAGTACACGCTTAAATTCACTTCAGAAAATTAAAAGAATACCTGAATTTTGTACAGAGCTTAAAATTGTAAATCAGTGATGCAGATTTCAACTAAAATACTTGTTATTTAACGAAGCTATATAATTCTTCGTCGGATGTTGTTTTTTTTTTGAAACTTTCGTAAACTTGATAGCTATAAGCGTTACGGTAGCAAATTTGATGTACTAATTTAATATAATTTCCGACACTTTTAATTGAAATTTGTGAGGTTACACATTGGCTGGCTGAAAACCGAAACTTCCATCTGTTGTTGCTTGCTCTGGTTCTTTTTTTTTCTACTTTTCAGTTTCGGTTGCCAATAAAGTTTGTAATTTTAGTGGTTTTTGTCTAGCTTATTTCTATTTTTTGCCTACGAATGGGTGAATGATTCCGTAAACCTTTTTCATTTCCATTTTCTCCCATCATTTTCCATTTTGAAGTGCTTGCACATGTTGATTTGTGATTTTTTTCGGAACTTCTGATGGTTTCTGCCATTTGCAGGGAGTGCATATGTTAGATAAAAAGATGTGGAGGAAGTTCGCTTTCAGTCAGGACGTTATTAGAAACAGCTGGAGAACAATGGTGTGGAAGCTGCAGAAGATACTGAGACTAAGTCCATGTTGGCCAGTATTATGGAGTAAGTGAGGGTTCTCTTAAAGTATAAACCATCACTCATCTACATTTCTGTTGAATAATTTTAAGAGGAAGAAACTTTGGATTCCCGACCTTCCGAACAGTTTATGCAGAATTTAAGTCCATCTCAGTTGCAACTGTTTTCGAACATCTATACTGAAATGAAGGTATAGTTTCATCACGTTTCTGCAGTTACGAAATTCAAGGAGTAATTCTATTGTGAAGAAATGTTTTTTCATTATTTTGCGACAATGCTACCAAAAAATAGCTGTCAAGCTGTTATCTGAATGTTCCCTAACTAAAATACTTCAAATTTTATTTATCCGTGTTGCTTTACATATATTAAAGTAATTGCATCGTTTGCAGATGTTGTCTCGTTGCTATAATTATTTCCCTAACTACTTGTCAGACCGGGATTGGGCAAGGCTTCTTCAGTGTGAAACCCAGAAAGAGCGTTTCAACCACGTAAAGTTTTGCCGTCAGAAAGAAATAAGGAGATTGAAGTGTGAAGCGAAAAAAAAAGTCCGTTTTGATGAGGTCAAGATGTCGACACGAGCATCGAGATTCGCTATGTTTATTGGTACTACTCAGCAGGGTATGTATTGGAATTAGTTTACTGATATCTGTAATTGAGCGAACTACTGTTGCTTTGAT
>UYYF01004407.1:10153-55816 GCA_900618365.1 Thelazia callipaeda
TAGCAAGTCAACTATAATAATATTTAGTACTTGTCAAATACAAATTTTTTTCGTGAGAGTAATTTCAGATCGTATCAATAATCAACAACGTCTGATGAATTGCATTCATAATTTTCAAATGGATTCTACTCCCGCATTGATTGTTGATTGCCGCTTTTTAAGTCAGCTTTCACAACAAGCTCTTTCACAAACGCTACTTCAACTGTCATACTTGGCTAGTGAGAATCGAGATCGAAAACGTTCATGGCCTCTTTATTTTTTTAATTTCGATTTTGACAACAAATGTATTCTGGAAGCGCGAGATAGGTACATCTTGCTTATTACAGTAGATAAGCATAATAAATTTCCTACGCTTACCTGGATAATGGTCATGTTGTTTTAGATACTTATCAATAGTCAAATCATCGAAGAATACTTTTTTGACGATCTCATCATCAAGCTATCTCAATCAGTTCTCGCCTAAACAAATTATATATCTAAGTCCACATGCTACATTAGATTTGGAAAAAGTGCGTATAGAAACCTCACAACTTGTAATTTTAAATCCATTTTATGAACCTAATTTTTCAAACTTACTATTGAAGGTGAAAGTAAAATTCAAATATTCCGTAACATTTTTTAGGTAGATGGAACAAAAGCGTATGTTATAGGTGGTATAGTGGATAGAGTTGCGCAACACAAGCTAGATCCCCATGCAAGTCTACTAGCTGCGATCGAAGATGGAGTCGAAGCTCGTCGACTTCCACTAGATAAATACATCAAGTTATTTTTCGGCTCGATAAAAAAACTTATGTTACTTGCAATGTTTACTGCATATGATATAGATTAAAAATTTTCGATATAAACACCACCTTTAATTTTGAAAGTACTGGTTAAAAAACTTTCAAAAGCATGCAGAGTTATCTGTTCACATCTTAAGTAGTTTTGCCCCCCATCTTCTCAAATGATTTGAGTTGCTGAACTTTGAGCATAAGTTCAGTTACAAAACTTCAAATTTTTACAACATTCATAACTTTTTAATTGCATTTATACAACTTATAAACGTATTTTTTTATAGGTGGAAATCGGGTTCAAAAAGTATGACTTTGCTTGCAGTTACTTCAATTTTATATAGTGTATATGAAACAGACGGTGATTGGGAGGCAGCTTTTAAGAAGTGAGTTAATTTGCAATCACATGCAAAGCATGAACCTCATTTTAATAAAAAAGAGCTGAGTAAAGTTTCATCTATAACAAAACAAGTTAAAAGTTATGTGAAAAATATTTTTAGGTATGTGCCTACGCGAAATCTTAGAGGGCCAGAAGAGAAAAATAAATACAGTCAACGATTACATGCATGCATACACGATTACGAGAGACGTGTTTTAGTGGAACTTAATCAAAGATTAAATGATATTTGAGATACATATAATCATAGACTAAAAATGTTAAATCGCTGATGAACTATCCTCTATGCTCATCCTCATATCTACTAATAAATATAGCAAGTGCAGTAGTAGATGTGAGAATAAAGGCTTAATAATATATTTAAATGCACTTTTGAAAACAGTTAAGGATCAAATTACAGCGAGCTATGTTTTTGATCTTGGGTAGTCTCGCACCATTTTGGGTAATGACATTTTTATGTGCTCACGACCGACTGTTTTTAAATCTATACTGCATCTGAAATGCAATATTTTTACTAAAACAGAGTAGCAAGATTCTGCAGTCACTGCAGGATTTTTATACGATAGAATCAAGAGTTGGAATTTATTTAATACCTATGAGATTGTGGATTACGATGCTTACTGCAAAAGACATGCCCACATAAACACTGCATTTCTCTATCGGCTATACGTAATTTGATTCGACACATACCGCATCGTTTATTTTTCACTTCATCTTTTATCTGAGATTTTCTTCAGTTAATCAAATTAATAATGTTTTTTATGCAAAATCGGAATATGTTTTTGTCTCAATCATAATAATTAGATTTCTAAACCTGCAGTAGCTCACTCTGATTCGAAGGAACATCAAATAATTCCTCCTGAAAGTTCTTTTCTTTTATGGTTTCTGGTGGGTCGAAATACGTTGCTAATTCTTTTTGTTCAACAACGTCAGCAGGATCAGTTGGAGTTGCAACAGGTGAGCTGAATAACAGAAGGTTTATTTAACAATCTTCGTACAACAATGCATCCCGCCAAACATTAAGGTTAAAAAAGACTGGAGAACTCACGTGCAAGGACTATCGGATGGCGAAAGTAACTCAGACAACTCTTCTTTTTCATTTGTTTCTTCTAAAGTATTTCTTTCGCTATTTTCTAATGAATTTTTGGTACATTTGTTCGACGTTCTATTATCAATTTCGTTTCGGATCTTTCTTCGACGTTGTCTTATTAATTTCATTTTCCGCCTTATTTGTTCATGTTCTTCTTCTTTTTGTCCTTGAGATGAGGTTTCGACATATTCAACTGACCTGAACTTTTATCAGAAAAAAATTCATGTCTACATAAAACGAACTTTAAATCTTAAAAACGAAAAAATGTAATAATTTATTTATAAAGTTCCATCCTAATATTAAAACAAAAACTTCTTAAATAATAGTTTACTCTGATAAGTTTGATTCAGCGCTATCCATAGGTGGCAAAGCACGTATTAAATTCCGCAGATTTGCAAGTGATTGTGACATACGTATTAGCGAAGCTATCTCTTCTCGGTCATTATTACCAGCAACTGGTTTCACCAACAACCACAAAATGCTGTCTGAAACAACGCCAGCAGATGCTAGAGAACCATATTCATTCCTGAAAATATTTTTATATTTTGAAAAATTGCAGTTCTAGTATGAAAAAGGTTGGAAACTACTGAAAAATTCAAATCCTCTATAGTTTAGACAGTTTAATTAAAAAGAAAGGAAAAATTAACTCTGTCATCAATTTCTGAAATTGATAACCAAAGCAATAAAGCTAAATGGTTAAATGGCAAAGAAAATAAATCCTTTCTTTTTTAAAATACGATTACAACTGTCTGAGACACTTGGATACTCCTCAAACTCAAATTTGGAGATTAATACTTGAAAATCAAACCCACTTTAACTCTTTATTGCCATGAACGAGAATAATTTGATGGACACCACCAAGTCGTGATTGCAAATAGTTTTTCAGTACACGTATACTTGTGGATTTCTTCATCACTAGTCTTAATGGTTTAAACGATGAAATAGTTGCTTTGATTGTTACCTGAGCAAATAGATCATATACCCAAATTGCATACATTAACTTAATCTAACAATAACACATTTAAGTAAGCAAATTTAAACAAGAAGAGAGATGCTACGATTACAACTGTCTCAGACAGTTGTAATCGTATTTTACCAGTTGCTGGTAATAATGACCGAGAAGAGATAGCTTCGCTAATACGTATGTCACAATCACTTGCAAATCTGCGGAATTTAAATGAGAAAAAACTTGACTTTTTAGTACATTAGTACTGCTCATCGTTAAGATATAACCCTTGAACAATAACTTTATGACTCTGACTCTAAAGTAATGCAGTAAACCTAAGTCATATAAATCAACATGACTTACTGTCAGCATATCACTTCTAGATAAATGGCTTTCTGATTTTGATTTCGAAGCTACAAAAAACTGATAGTTCGATTAAGAGTAAGCAAATTTAAACAAGAAGAGAGATGCTTTTACAGTTTACTTCACATGTATTATGTAAACTTTGCAATATTATTTTGATTATGCAAGTCTTGTAATCTTTTCTTGACTGAACTCTCGCATTGTTTTAAATCAAAACATGGCTAACTGTAACCATCTCTATGTCAGTGTTACCATATTAAACAAGTAGGTATTTTCAACAGCTGATTTTTCAGAAGAAGATTTAAATAAACCTCTAGTTGATTGAAAAGAGAAGCAATTAGATGATTTTCGCACATTTGAAAGTTCAGGAGATCGACCACCTGGCGAGGTAAGCGCTCTCAGTACCTTGTTACTATTGTCATTTTTTACTCTAAAAGTCGAAGTAACAGTCAATAAATGCAAATATTAGCAAATTAAACAAATTTACTTACTTTTCTTGCACGTTTTTATTTTTCTTCTCTGAAGAGACATCGTTGTCAACGCTTACAATCGAAGATTCTGTAAATGAAATCATCAAAAACGGAAATAATGAAAAAATAAAAACAAACATGCTGGAAAAACACGAAAAAAAACACAAAAATAAAATAAAGCTAAGGAATTTCAGCTGAATATTAATAAATAGAAAATATTTTACAAGTAAGGTGCACTTTCTTATTTAGCATTTTTTACTCCTAACTTATTAGCTGTCAAAATAACATACAGAATCACTGCTGTAAATTATAATACATATGCAATTAACTTAATTAAGAGTCAGCTTGTAATATTCCTCTTAGCTTATATAAAAGTTGCTGCGATGCAAGCTTATATGAAAGTTGTTGCGATGCAACAGAGCTAATACAAAAGTAACAAACTCATCAATCGTACTAATAGATACAATACAAATTGAATGACATATATGAGCAGTATTAAACCTATATTGGACGAAAATACACCTTTCTTGAGATAACGTGAATTGTATAATAACATGAATTTCATTCTAATATACAAATAATATTACGTGTATCTGATGACTGTTCATCAGAGGAAGGTGCATTAGATGGCCGTGTACTTGACTGATTAGTTTGCAATTGTTTAGAGCTAATTATGACACGAGAATCTTTACTTCTTGCTTCCTCTTCCTAAAAATAGATAAAAATTAATTTTACAAAATAAAAAGAATATAAATAAATTAACATACGATGCTGCCAAAAACTTTACTAATAATTTAATTTAAAATTCAAAATAGATTAAAAATAGCATTAAAAAATCAAGAATTAATAATAAAAATTTACAATATATTAATGTTGACCTTTGACTGACCCTTGCCTTCATCATTTCTCATAAATAACTATGTAAACCTGCTTTAAATGCAGCCAACTTAATAGCTGTAAAAGTGTACGAATAAATAAATAACGATAAAACACAATTTATATAATTAAACGAATGTGAATTGCAAATTTAAATAAGCAAATAAATAAGCAAGTGAGAATTACCATTAATAGGAACATATCTCAATCCCGACGTTACATTCGCGAAAGAGACGTGAATCTTGCGGCCGTGTTTTTCTAAGCTCTCCAAACGTTCCATATTATTCAATTCTTTGTCTCTGTAAGGTATTCTTTCATGAATTTAGATTCAAAATCAATCTCACATTAATTACTGTAAGTACTGGCAACAAACAGAATCAATTTAAAAGTATGAGAGCTGTAGCATTATTAATTAATAATACGTTACTATTATTATCTGCGAATGTTTTGTTTTGTGTATGAATTTGCTTTGCTTCTTTTCTCTCAATTCCTATTCTTACTGCTCTTTCTCACTTATGTAAGTTATCAATGAGAAAATCCTTCTACAGTTTATTAATTTTTACACTTTACTCTATAATTTGCATATTTATCTTCACGTCATACATTTTCGCTCTATAAATATCAGGAATGCAATGATCTTTGATAATTATAGTGATTTTGTGCAAAAAATAATAATATTTGACGTAGACGGAAAATCGAAACAATCAGTAAATTTTTAAATTTTACGTTTACGAGTGTGGACTAAAATTGAGCACGTAATTTGAGATCTGATGCGCAATACAAAAATTAGCATATACTTTTCAGACTTAATGATCTATTAATTGCCAACTTTTCAAGCTTTAGTTGCGATGGGTATTTCTGAATCAAAATCACTGCTTAGAGCCCATCCAATATTGCAACGTCTTGGTACTGGAAATTATGAAGTTGGCTGCGCTGAAATTATGGTTAACGCTGGTGAGCACGATGATATTGGCACTCTAGCAACAATTTTCTACCCAACGGAAGATGATATTACATCAGATGTTTGTTAGATCTAACTTTGTAATTTTAGAAAATTCATTGCTTTTATGCAATGTATGACATTTTTATAATAATAAACTGGTGGAAATCGAAATGAAGAGCTAAATAAATCAAGGTAGTTTTTAATTTTATGTAATGAAAATACTCAAATAAATAAAGTATAGCATTTATCTTCCTGCATATGTTTTGTTATTGTTTTAGGATATATCACAACACCCGTTATGGATACCAAGACAAGACTATATTGATGGTTTAGCGGACTATCGGAACACTTCACCCCGATGGATGAATTTCATATACAAATGGTTTATTGGTGAAAAAAGGTGCATTTTCTAAATCTTAGTATTAGATTATAAAGTTTCGGTTGTGAAAGAAATTCAAAATATTTTCTCTTGTTTAAGGTTTAGATTTTTGCATTTCAAATGTATTCTGTATCCTTTATTTACTGCAATAATGAGCAAAATCAGGAAAGCAATTTAACGGCTTTGCTTTTAACACTAATGATTCCGAAAAATTTAATGCCGCAATCAAAATTAGTGAACAATGTGATATGTCTCATAATCAGTCAATCTTATTTCGATGTTGTATCCTTCAATAAGTATTTAAATGCTTGGTTGCATTTTTTCTTGCTTTAAATCCCGAAGGTACAGGTTAACATTTGCTCAGATGACTAAACCATACTCAATTTTACTTCAGAATCTCCGCACGTTGGCATTCTAGAGTAAATGAAAGCATACAAAACTTTCCAGTTTTCATATTTTCTCATGGTCTTTCGGCATGTCGCCACTTCTATTCAATTTATTGCTCATCTCTTGCTAGCCATGGATATGTTGTAGCAGCTATTGAACATCGGTATTTTATTTTGCTACAAAATAATTGGATTCATATTAAGAAATGCCATATAAAGCTCCCGTTTTACTCAGTTTCATGTTTTACGAGTTTAACAGTGTTTTGTGATTAGATTTTTTTATTTTTGAACTTCATAAATATCAAGCAAAGGAAAGGTAGTAAGAGTAAAAATGAAGCATAGTCAAAATTTGAAAACGGAAAAAAGTTTCAGAAAATAACTAACTTAGAAATCTAAAAATTTAATAACGTATAGTTGGATAGAAATGCTTTACAGAGACTGTTCTGCTTGCTGGACTTATACATTAAAAATTGATGAAAAGACAGGGGAGAAAATAGAAATTCCGGTAAAAGTGCGAAAACTGAAAGCAGTTGATGACGAATTTCAGCTAAGAAATGGACAGGTTTTTGTACTACATATCAAGTTTTAATCCCATTTACAAAAACAAAGAAATTTTGAACATTTAAAAGAAAAGCGCTTAACAAAGCAAAAAAATTTTTCTGCAAAATTTGTAAATCATCTAATTACTATCTATCTTTGAAATTTTCAGACATATAAACTTACATGAAAGATAAATCACTTAACAATTACAATATATTCAGCTTCACAAACGAGTGGCAGAATGTATCAAAACATTACACGTACTTGAAGAGTTAAATCTTGGGCAGTGTACTTCAGATCAAGAAAATGATAAAAAGCTGTTGCTGGGAAATGATTTCGAGTGGTCACAGTTCAAGGTTTTACCTATATTATTGTAATGCATGAATTTCACACTCACACATGCGTTTGGCTACGGAATGATTTTTTGTAAATTTTATCGTTTCATGTGAATGTTTGTTACGATCTGTTATAAAGTGATATTCGTTATCAATAATCTAAGATTTTAATAACGTACAGTTGAATAGAAATGCTTTACAGAGACTGTTCTGCTATCACTTTATAATACATTATGTTTGAAGAGATTGCTTGTATAAAGCAGTAATTAAAAAAGAACACCTAGCTATAGGGTCGTTTGAATATGAACAAGATATATATTGGTGGACATTCATTTGGAGGTGCAACTGCACTTGCAACTGCCGCCTTCTCCACTGATTTCTGTGTAAGCTACTTTTTTTCCAAGTTGCTTCGCAGTTTTTTTGCACTCTTTCCATTTTAGCACCAAATACTTAATTTCTATTCAGGGTGTAGTAGTACTTGATGGGTGGATGTTTCCAATTGAAAAAGAATTGCTTACAAGTGTTCGACAACCTGTGCTCTTTATGAACGCAGAATACTTTCAGTGGGATGAAAACGTGAAAGACATGTTGCGTGTAATTGAGAGTTCGAAACACAGCATTCTATTTACATTCAAGTACATTAAAAAGTATTTACAGAAGTCGTTAGAATCTAAGATTTAACGTCATATATATATAAAGATATTAATTTTCTCAGAGAGAACACTATAATTTCATAACACAAAAATTTTAAGTTCGAAGCATTAATTGGTGAGTTATGAAATCTCAGAACGATCGGTAAGCTACAGAACCAAAGCCTGACATTCTAATTACGAAATTTACGTAAAATAAAATTTCAGTGAAGCTTCACACCACTCCTTCACAGATTTTCCTCTTTTGATTCCGGTAACTATCGGTCGCTGGTTGGGTATTCAAAATTTGCGCGATCCAATTTACTATGCCGAAGCGATAATTGAGTCAACCGTATTCTTCTTGAATTATTGCAACGATCCTAACGAAACTGCTTTCGATGTACAACAATATAAAGATATTATCACGATGGGAGCAAAATTTACGAGAAAATTACCGCAAAAATCTGCCTAATTAAATTTGGGACTTTCCTATTTTACCATGTGAAGTACCGCTAAAATCACTACTTCCTGACCACTACGAGTTTACAGAATGACATGTTTTTTTAATCGTTAGTTATGCACTAATAACGAGATACTGAATTTACTTCACATACTTGTCGGGGTTGACATTGACTAACGAGACATTTGTCATTCTTTACTTAAATCCGTCCAATTAATTTAACAGTCATTGAAAATATCTATAATTTACTCCCGTCAATGATGTAAAAGTACTGTGGTTCTGTAATCTTTCTAACAACTTGTTAGAAATATATCTCGCGTTGTCTTTATATGATGAACACGAAAATAAAGTAATAATAGATTTTCTCATTTTGCACATAATTTATTGCGTAACAGTTCGAAAACATGGCAACTGACTAAGATCACTGGTAGAAATCAAGATCGTATCATTCATCCTCAGAATAGCATGATCAACTACACCGATGGGAGTACGTAGTCCGTCGATAGTATAATGTGTTTGGTCAGCTTTTACTGAAGTTAATTTTCCACTCACGAAAGTACGCTCATACATATCCAACTCTACCTAGAAAATCCTTTCAAAGTTATCCTGTTCCTCCAAACTCTAAATACAAGAAAGAGATAAAAGTTTCCTTACAGCACCTCATCTGTACGGCAGAAAACCACAACCTTTTTGCCTTCAAGAAAAGATATAAGTCGCAGATAACGCTCCCTCAGTTCTGCTCTTTGCGTTTGTTCTAACGTGTCATCACATGACTTGGACGTCTCAGCCTCGTCTTTATTGCCTTCCATTGCTACACTAATAAGTAGTAAGGAATTTATCTATTGAAGAATAAAAAAATACTCACTACTCAAGTGCTTGAATCATAACCACGAATGATTATGTAACCTTGGTACGACTAAAACAAACCATTAATGGTTGCAAAAAGCATTCAATGGAAAACCATACAAACTACTGCAGGTTAAATCACTTTATTCACGCAAGAAGAATAACAATGCATAGCAGTTATAAGCACACAATAAATCAAATGATGCCAATCTTATTTGCAACATCAAGTGCATCATAATCAGGAGCCAAGCGCACATAAGCTTTCTTCTCATGATTAGGCGTGACTAAGGTATTTACCTGAAAACTTATCAGTATAAAAATAAAAAATACAACTTTTTTTTTTGTAATACATAAGTTACCGAAGGAGCTGTCATAATATTCACTAAGCTTATGAAATGACAACAACTGACTGAATCAATAAAACAAAAATTGTAGTACACTAAACACAAAAATTTTATAATACTTACTCTTTGCACATCAATATTGTAAAGTTTCTTGACAGCCAAACGTATCTGAGGTTTATTTGCTTTCATGTCAACGATAAAAACCAGCGTGTTTGTATCTTCAATTTTTTTCATTGCTGATTCTGTAGTTAAAGGGTGCTTGATGATAGCATAAGCGTCGAGTTTTTCACGTTTAGGGACGGATTTTCGAGGATAAAGAGGTGAACGCGCTTGGTATAATGTACGTGGCCTACGAAAGTGTACAGACGTCCTGATCTAAAGAAAGAGAAATTTTATAGAAGAAAATGGTTTACACTACATGAAATTACAATGCATAAACGTATCAAATGCATACCTTCTTTTTGTGCAATTTGAAATGCCCTTTCACAACTTTCTTTTTGGCATCTAGTGCTTTTACTGTTTTTTTATTACCCGCTCCTGAAAGTATCAAAATATTATAGATTGCAGTGCAAGAAACATTTCCGTGGGAATCAAGAAAAATGCAAAAAATAGCAGTAATCGTGCCTTTCTCAGTCTTGTTTGTTTTTGTGGCACCTTTTTTCAAAACTTGCTTGTGAACCATTATACCTCCTGAAAAGTTTTCTAGATTATTTATGAACCAAAGAACTTTGAAATCTGAACGAAAGAACGCAAAACAAATATTGACACAAAAAACTTCGACATTAACAATTATAGATACAAAATTTTAATATTAAGAGTGAAACAGCTCAAAATTTTTGTTGCTATAGTAAAGCAAATATGTCACTATAAAAATACGATCTTCATGTGTTCAACTTTTATCATTTAAAGAATCCTATATGAACAGTACTGACAACAAAGATTGCACTAATGTAATTCATTGAAAGATGAATATTTACTAGGCAATATTAATTGACGTAGCTGATAAAAACACGACGGTATCAAGACGGAGATCAATAAATTGGAATGAAATGAAGTATTTTTAAGTTACGTCAAAAAAGGCTACTAAACCGGAAATAAAGAAACTAATCAGATATTACGAATCAAAAGATGAAAACTGACAACTTCAGCACTCATATTTATCTTACAGCAAAGTGGGCCGTAGAAATTAAAATGTAGTGAATGTGATAAAAATCTGTAATGATAATGACATCAACTATAGCCTTATAACAAAGAAGGCGCGTGCTCAACTCGGTGAAAATCACGTTTCCTCATAATTCGTTCAGAACTTCTATTACAGAGCAAATAAGCAAATACACACATTAAAACAAGAACTGCTAACAGTATACATATAATTACACCCATTGCTACTTGATAAGCAATCAATTGTTTCTGAATTTTAGTTTCAAACGGCGAAAATGTAGTTGTCATATACTGCACCAACTGGAAAATAAAAGCATATAAGACATGTTTTAAGGTCATTTATTATTAAACTATAAAAATATGGCAGCTCTAATGAAATCACGATCACAATTTATTAATACTGGTGGTCATACTCTGTTAAAAGCATATCGTGGTTCTAAATTAAGATTGAACAGTAAATGATGACAAGAACTAACTGAAGGAATATATGCGTTCCAGAATGATACCGATTCCCAACGATAATCCCTCTCTAATGAACCAAACTTAGTCAGGTCAGAATGACGAGAATAATTAAAATTGACATACCAATGTGAGCGCGGTTCAAAAGCAAGCCAACTAGAATCAGTTGGAAGATTTGGATTCCTGAAATGATATCACTTTTGAAAACTACATATTCCAGTAAAAATGAACTGAAGTATGGATATAACAAAAATACTTCTTCTAGTGCCAGAGTTGATTTTGTGCGGTGGTATCACATAAAATACTAATCAACACCGACCAATAATTTTGGCTGACTTTTCAAAAAAGCACATTAAAAGCATCATGCGCTTCGCAGACAACAGCCAAGTATTTTAAAAAAAAACGTACATATTCATAGCGAACTGTCGAAATACTGATGTTAGAAGTTGACTAGCATTTCGGTCTGTATCCGTCCATATTATATTCGTAAAGCGTGATTGCAAAAATTCTTTAGGCATAAACGGGAAACCAAATAAAAGATACAAGTCACAATCATGACAAACATCTTAAATGGCAATAACACGAAGGTAAGGAATTTCAATATCTTAGAGATTCTAAGAACATCACTCAATCTACTATACTGTAATCACTGGAAGCAAAATAAAAATGTTTAATTAATAATATTAATAAACAAACTATATTCTCAATTAAATAATTCAAATACGATGAATATGGATAAAACTCATCCAATCTGGAAAAAGTGAAGTGTTCCAACTCTTTCCAAATTCATAATTATTCACAAACATGAAGACTCGTGAACCAGCCACAGAATGTAAATATGCAGAAAGGCTTACAGGAGCTACATAGTAAGCATCTGTTATCATCTTAAAAAAATTATAAATCAATTGATGCCGGTCAAATGTATGAATCTGGGAAGAGCTAGAGTATGTATGAGGTTGTAAAGAGGTCCTGTGAGTAGAATAAAGAAGTACCTACAGTCTCAAATAAACATATTTCTATTCAAAAAATGCAAGAATCCGGAATTTAAAAACCTGCCTAGCGATGAAGCAGCAAACATATGACTGTAATTAAAAAAATAAAATCGAGCATATGATCCCTCTTACTGCTATTGCCTTGAATATACTTAATCGTTCATCAAGAGTTTGATATAGCAAACACTACAAATAAATCTTTAAGATAAACAAAGAAAATTATCAACGTACACGTATAAATTCATTTCTAATTGCAATTTTGTTAGATGGATCTGGCCAATATGTATAACGATGAATAATTGCTTCTGTAATAGCTTGACGATTAGTTGTATAATTATGGCGAAATGCATATTCAAGAACATAGTTTTCCAGATACTCCTGATCTACCAATTCGAAATTGTTAAACCTATCTAACAGTCGATCTTCAAGCAATACCTGAATTCAAGAAATGAATGACACCAGATATCAATAAATTCATTCTGAAGACAAATTTAGCAATAGAATCTTTTGCTACTCAGGAAAGGAATTATTGAAGACATATAAATTTGAAGCACTCAGGTACAATAGTTGTCATCAATTTTCAGACCCGAAAGATGGTAAACATCACTGTGCTATAATCAATTTTATCTTCCCTGTTTGCAATGGGCCCCGAACCAATTACACTGGAACTCTACAGTAACTACCCAATCTGCTATGCCTGCATCTACACAATCCTATAGAAAGATACCTACCTCAGATCCATCATGCTTATTCAAACTGACAAGGTAAGGTACTGGTGATGGGTAATTGATAACAGCAGTTGGAATTGATTTTAAGAGCCATAGAGGATCAGCACGCACAAAATTTCTATCAACATGAGGCAGGAAAAGATAGCGATTATATTCCACCTGAAATCATTACATGTAAGTTGGTGGAAGTGCCTTTTGCTGGTAAATTAGAATATGAGAGAACTGAAAAATTATCAAGGAATAGCAGCCATAAATATCCAGAGAATTAAATGAGCGTGAGTTTACATAAACTAGTTCACAGCATCGGAAACCGTTATTTTAAAATTTTTTATACCGGTATTGTTCCAACAGCCTCTATGATGTCATTTGTTGAACGCGTTAATATGCAATCCCAGATATGTTCAGCTAAAGTATGAGTGCAACCTAAATATCGTCCAAGTTTCACCATATTATTATATGCAAGACTGGATTTAGAAATCGTTGAATGATATGAAACTTCTGAACCAGACATTGCTACACCTGCTCTGAATAAACCTGAAAATAAAATGTCACGAAAAAACACGATTTATAATATAACAGAAAATCATTGCAACATTATTACTACCTTTTGAATAAGGCGACAGCATATGTAAACCAACACTGACGCCCCCAGCATCATGTCCAACAATTGTTACTTGTCTTGGGTCTCCGCCAAAAAAAGCAATATGATCTTGTACAAACTGTAAAGCCGTTCTTTGGTCCTAAACTAATTCTATCTTTGAATTTTCAAACTTAGAAGTTTGTTATTTCAATCCAAAAATAAATAAATAAATACTATAGACAACTTTCAAGCCGTAATTGCCAGTTTCCGAGCCTCCAAAACTTAGAAAACCGAAAGCACCAAGCCGATAATTCACAGTGACAACAACAACACCTCGCGAAGACAACACATGACCAGGCCAGTCATTAGCTGAACCAGTTTGAAAATTGCCACCATGAAAGAAAACTATAACGGGACGACCACCGTTCGATATCTTGAATGAGTTAATGATATTTAGTTCAAAGAATGAGTCAACACTCGTTTTTTAACTGCATTTAGTAGCCTACGAAAAATTTAAAATACTGAATCACTAACACTAGTAGTGAAAATATTCAAGTAAAGACAGTCCTCACTGATACGAAACGGATAAGGTTCTTTAATGAATAACGAGGAGCGTGCTCCAACATCTTGTGCACAAGAAGGTGGATGCTCAAGCGCTAGAAATGGCTGCTCTCCAGGAAATTTCGTTAGAATTTGCGGAGACTAAATTGATTTCATTCAAAAGATTACAGTGATACAAGAAAATTGTACAACAACACATTAAAAGAACATTTTTATTACTATCTCATAAAATCAATACCTAGGAAGTTACAAAAGCGCTTCTTGCCACTCTTATTACTCATAGTAATCGCTCTCTATGTTACTCTTAATTCTTTAATATCGATGAATAAAGATTTAGTTCTGCATAATTTTGAATTTTTCATGCAACAATTTACCTTGAATCTACGCTGCGAAACAGGAGGTTCAGCATATGGGACCCCCAAAAACACCATTACCGTAATATTATTTACTGCAGGTAAAGAAGTAGGATCAAAATATTTCCACCACATATGCTCCGACTGAGGTGGATCAGAAGTCCAAGGCACATTATAAACTGTTACTTTCTGTCCAATCAAATCTCCTATCGACAATCGGACTAACACATCGTCTCTTTGTTGCTTAAAACAGACAAATTCACAAATAATAATATAATTAATTAGTTCTGCGGAGAATGCACAGATTAATTCTAATACAGTTATATAGAAACAAAATATATGGTGACATCCAGCACATAAAATGCCCTAACTTAAGTCCACTTCACTACCGATTTCTGGTTGGTCAAGGGAACTAAAGTCGGTTTGATTAATCGCCAAGCTATTTACTCAAAATGATCATATTCTAACTAATCTTGAGAAGAAAGTAATCTAAAAAATCGTATAACAAAGCTTGTACCTAATATATGCCGAATTATAGGTAAATTGATAAATTTTGATAGGAGATTAAACCATAACAAAAGGTTATTCCTTACTTCAACAATAAATAGTCTATCTAACTTGAAGTGTAGCAGTAATCTGCGAGAAAAAAAATACAATACAAAAATGCAGCAGGAAAAAACTGCCTACTTCCATTAACCTTTATGCTAGAAAGAAAAAATTACTTATAAAATATAAACTTACATACATTGAACGATTGTTTAGATTCATCACCACTGCAGAATTTTCCCTCGACAAGTAAAAGGACAAGTAACTCCAACCATCTGAATCGCAACAACAATATCATATGATTTCAATAGTCTAGCATGTATTGCTACAGATGCAACCCAAATATGCTTTAATCATCGATGCATACCTTTTCCTTGAAACAAAATTGTTGCACAATGTCATCTGAAAACTTTTTTTCCCGTGACTTCTAGAATAGTTTGGTGGGATGAATTTTTTATAATCTATTAAAATGCTGCAGACTGTGATAATTCTGTAATTAGCTGGAATCATTGTGTAGGTTGTAAATTGCATGAATTCAAAAAGATTTATTGACTTTTTTCAACTTTTTGAGATATTTTTAAAAAATATCAAGTTCAAATTGCTATTTTTTCAAAAATAGCATACGAAAATTATATGCCAAAGTATATTTCGATCGCACTTCAGGGAATATTTGATGTTCGTTTCTTCTATTCTATTAACTAAAAGTTGTACCATTCGAGAATTTTGCGAGATTTGTAATTCGCGTACTTATATTTTGCGTGAAGAACACTCTCGAAAAAACATTGAAAAGTATAAAAGCATAATCGCGTGAGAAACATATTCAGTGCCGTTTTACGAGGTTCATATATAAAAATTTTTATTTTAGTTTTTTCCAGTTTTTTGTCCACTGTAGTATAGAAAAGATGAATTTCAGACCGACAAAATTTGACCTGAGGAAGGACGAATTTTTTTCAGTTGTTTTGTAATGATCATTGATGAGATAAACGAAGTACATTGGCTGTTTTGCAATGTCAGAAGTTTTTAATAAAAGTTTTGAAAATAAAGACAATAAATGTTTTCAGAGTTGTTAGTTTGGGATGGAGACTAAGCGTGAGTGGGGAATTATCGTTTTTGGTGAAAAAAATAAGGGAAAAATTACATATGATATGATGCGGTATGTTAATTGTAATTATTACTACAAAAAGGCGTATTATTAAAGAAATAGCATATAAGCACAATTATTTCCGAAAATGAAATCTTACTGAATTTCAAAAAGTTCAAAATGATATGTCAACAAAAATTCAAAATTTGTTAGAAAGTAGCAGAAAACTTTCAAATTTTTAGCTCTTAACCACAATCGAGTATTAAAAAAAGGAAGAAAATTTCAGATCATTCGCAACTATGTTTCGTCAAAAAGGTGCTTACTACGGATTGAATTTGGTGGATTCACCAGCTATTCTTTTTACAAAAAATATCGATTTGGCGCGAAATGAAATGGAAGATTGGTTGGGAATTGATTCAGAACCAGCTGAAATACTTGTTATTTTTTTCAATGACAGCGGTACGCCATTTTTTGTTTGTATTTCATTTATCTGTATTTTTGTACATTTAAATTACTACAAAGTTCTAACTACTACTAAGATACCTCACGCATAATATCACGCAGAACTCAGCGCAGAAAATGAATTTTGCATTTTACAAACTGTCATTTAAAATCTGATATGAATTTCGAAATCAGATTTTAAGTAACAGGCTCTTAACAGTATTTATTTTAAGGCATCTATTTATATAACTTTTGAGCATGTGAATGTCTTCCTCTTGCATCATCTTTTGCTCCCTTATTAAATTCATGTCATGAACGAAATTGAGGATTGTGTAAGTTTCGTTATATAATTTTGAAAAAATGTTGTCGAATTTTTAGTCATTGATGTATGAATTTCTAAAACTGAAAAGTTGAAAGAAAAAAAAGTAGTAAAAAGTAAGACCAATCATTTCTGTAGTTAGAACATTGGGAGCGTCCAAGAACTCGGCAGTTAAGTGAGAAAAGTATTTCTGTCGTTTTTGTTCTCTTTTGTTACTATGTTATTTTTTGATTGTTTTTCGTAATACTTTATGTAAATTGATCCATTTCTTAAGAAAAACTGTGCGATTTTTAAGTATTTTCAATAATTCGTTATATTCATGTTTTTTTTTTCGAACTTAGTTTCCTTAATACTTTTGCTATCTAATTTCTATGAAACTCAGTGATAATTTTTATTTAATTTTCAAAATGATGCAAGAGGAAGACATTCACTATTATTAAAAAAACGAAATTTCATCTTTGAGCCTAGATATCGGATGAAGAATGAATTAATATCTGCTGAATTCCTATACATCAATTTATAGTATTTGGAATCTTATAATTTTAAATGCTAGCGATTCAATTTACCGTTTTCTTCATCGCGCAGTTAATTTTCAGATTCAGACGAAGTAGAGGAAACAGTAAGAGAAGCTATACAAGAGCAAAAAATCTTGCTCTATGAACAAAGCAGCTGTAACTTACTTCGTTGTGCAAATGAAGAAACGGAGATTATGCTGACGTGCTGGATTAAAGAAGTTCGTGATTTGCTGTATCAAAAAGTTTCCTATGGTAAGTTTATATTAATAATTCGTTTTTTAAAAGGTTTTTTGATTTTGAATTTGTGCGAAATTCTTTTTCATTATTTCCAAAAGCTTTGATTATTTTTTAATAATGCTATCATGTTAGTTGCAGTTCAAAATTTGTCGACTTGGAATTGTTATCTCAGTATGATTATGTTTCTTTAGATTCATCACATTCTGCAATTGAAGCTAAATCATTCAAAACAGATCCTGTTGCGGAAAATGAAGAAGAATTAGCGTTAGGTGCAGAATGTTTTATATTTTTTTGACAGAATTTATTCTAAGTAGATTACAAAATATTTTGAGTTTCTTGTCAGTCTATCAAGAAACAACTAGTTTCTCCAAATGCAATCTCATTATCAGGATTAATTCATAGACCTTATTCTCTCTAGTCTTAACGTATTTTAAACAGATTGCATCACTTCGAATGGAGATAAAAGACAAAGATCTGTAGACGATGAAAAAAGCCAGTACAAGGATGATCTTCTCAATTTTTCTGATGTTAAGGAGATTTTAGTGGATTTAAAGATTCAAAAATCACTAAAAGATTTGGATTTGGTAATTTAAGTTTTTTTTTAATGGCAGCAAATAGTAATGGCTAAAAAATTGATAATAAAAAGTTCCGTATACTTATACAATTTTTGATTATTGAAAAACAGTAGTTTTGAAATATCTTTTGCGGAGATATAGAAGTACTTTGTTAAAAATAAATGCTTCATTTCTTCCTTTTTATATTTTTCTACTGAATCAGTTGCTATTTGCGAAATTTTTTCCAAAACAATATTGAATCTGTTAATAAGGTAACAAATACTTCTATATCTCCTCTTCTATATCTCTTTTGAATCAAAATGTAGCTTTAATACTTGTGAGAAATTGTTTTATAATTTGTTGAGTAGAATATCGTAATTAAATAATTTCTTCCTTTAATTTTAGATATCACGTATCGATAGTCCAGCTCTTCTCAATAGACTTTATATTCCATTCAGTGATAGGGAACAGAATGGCCAGTTGCTTACTCTTCTTTCAACAGTGGTCAAGACAGAACTTCCTCATCTCCAAAATACTGTTGTTTCTTTTATAGAAAAAATCCTTGCATCAGGGTTAATCATTTTTTTAAATGTTTTTGCTGTTTCTAATGAATATTTCTTAGCAAATAAAGGTTTTATTTCAGATTCATTTCCTCTGTGCTTCATGAAAATACGCATTTCATCTACGATAATGCCTCAAATAATGAATATTGCACTACCATGTTTTCTTATCTTCAAAGTATCATGGATTTGCTTTATATTGCGGAAGTAAACCACATCCAACAATTTGTGAGTCAATTCTTTGTTTTGAAAGTTTATAAAGACTTCACATATTTCATGGAGTACTATGCTTTTTTTTGCTCTTCGTTTTGATTTTTTTCATTATTATGGTGATTTAGGCTATCGTTTATAAAGACTTCACATATTTCATGGAGCATATTCCGGAAAACTGCTGGTCATCCATTGATGAAGAACAGAAAATAACAGTTTTTAAGATGCTTCAGAAATTGGCAGTATGTTTCACTGAAACATTTTGTAATTTTTGCATTGCTTTTTCCTTATCAGCTTTCTGTTCTTATATTTGACTGTCAATCATTCAGAAATAAGGTGAAATTATTTCAGATTAACTTTAATTCCGATGTCCCTCCAACAAATCTGAATGATTGTACTCAGTTGAATACAGATGTAAATAAATTAGAAGTTTCTGAAAATATGTCAGTATCATCTGTCAAAAAACGAGATGACTTGGAAGAGTACAAGTTAGCATGGATAGATAATGAAACTGTCGAGCCTCCTGAAGACTTTCGGACATTATCAGTATTCCCTAGCACTGAAGATTTACTCCATCCCGGTATAACTGTTTTAAATGGCAGTCATTTACTATATCATATTTACTCTCTTATCATCACTAGCATGTAATAACCCAAGTATCATAATTGGGTTCTTATTTCGAACCAAAAAACGGATCTTTATTTTGAAATTGAGATAAGTTTCATGAATTAATGATATATTTTTAAATATTTTTTTTGCTTACTTCACCTCTACAAAACATGAAATGTCCTAAAATGAATATACCTGCGTTTCATTATATTTCATGTTCATATACCAGGCATTTTATGATATAGTTTAATGGTATCATATTAAAAAGCAGAGTTGGATGTTAGTTTTTGGAAAAGTTTTATAATTTTTTTTAGTTCGACCTTATATTCGACGAAATATTGTTGAAGGAAGTTATGTAAATCAAGAACATTACCTCGATGTACAGTTTCGTTTACTTCGTGAGGATTTTACTGGTCCATTACGAGATGGTATCAAGGCTTGGAAGGAACGAAAGGGAAACGGTTCGCCTTGAAGAAAGCAAAAAATAATTAATTTTCAATCTGTGTTAAGACGCAGTTTCACTTTTGTACCACCGATTTATAGTGTTTTTGGTCTAGAATTTAAAAAAGTTGAGAAATAATAAAAATAGTATATTGCGTCTGTTTGTAGGAGCTTTTTTGTCTCATGCTCTGGATGCGAATGAGGAACTTGATCTGTTTGTATTAAGTGGTGTGAAGATTGAAGGAGCTCAGCTAAAACGAGTCTCGGGCGAGATCTTACGTTACATAGTTTTTCAGGTTGGAATCCTGTTTATTGCATGTGTTCAATTTCAGATTTATGTTATAAGAAGTTCACTTATACAAGTACAAAACTCGTCATCTAGTTATTTAATTATTTACTAAATATTTATTTTTCTTATACTTTACAAAAAAAATTTGCAGATTTAACATGTTTAAAAATTTCCAGAATCAGGGGATTTACTTTACATTAATAACTGGTAACTGCCTATGTCATTAAATATTTTTTGTATTCCAGAAATTATGCAGTTCATTATACACTTGAAAGAAATTTTCTGTACTGAAGAATAGCCGAAAAAAACATTTTAGTTGCTAGAACTCCAAATTTCTTATCATTTTTCAGCATTATATATTTGTTAATTTTGAAAAATATAAAAGTTGATATGGAACTTTAAATGCAAAAAAAATTTTTTTTGAAGTTAGCTTTTCATCTTTGAGATTAATTAAGATAACTAGATGATGACAAACTCGTCATCTAGTTAATTATTCATTAGATATTTTAAATATCTGACGTATGAATTTTTATGTATAATATTTTCCAGCCCATTGATGCTGACAGTCACTGGAGTTCACGACTGAAGTTTGGGCAGTTAGTTATTCTGTCAAGCGATGGATTTGAAAGTATTAGCAACAATTCATTTTTCATGTTTAATTGTGATGAAAGACTTTATTTTCTTTACATAAACGCTGAATCAGCAGTTATTACTATCAGAAGATTCACTGCAACAATTAATTTTTATAGGTCACTAACTGATTTGTAATTACTAAGGTAACCGGTGATTTGCAATTATTAATTGTTTGAACAATTCATAGTCACAAATTAATTTAATTATTCATCACAATGAGACATTTTTCTTAATGATATCGATATTTAGAGGAAGTTTTGCTCGCTACTGTTGCTGAGAAGGATATGGATGACTATGCAAGAGGCAAATTGGGACTTTGTTTTTTTGATGACCATTCAGTTTCGCGGACTAAAATTTACACTTTGGTGGAATCAAACTCTTACTATGAAATGTACCAACATGTTTTAGAATGCGTGAAGGTATTACTTGGTTGAAAAACAGAACAATAACTTAGTGTTCTTCAAGTTTAGACAGTGGATGCAGATAGTAATGTAAATTGTTTCGCGAATTAAAATTTTTGAATTCTGACATTAAGATAAATAGTGACGTGAATGGAATTTTTTTATGGAAAAATTTTGTTTCCAGTCGGAATGCTAGTTCATCATTTATATAGCTGCTTTGTATTTTACATTCGTAAAATTAGGTGAGTAGTTTGAAAAATTGTTGCGGAAGAACGTGAAACTTAAACGAAAAAATTCTAGATGAAAGTCAAAGATGTAGACCCACTTGTTTTTCCATTTGAGCCTTTCATTACTAAGAATTTTACTGAACTGAAAATAGGATTTAGCAGAATTTTTGATCAGTAATAAATATATTTTAACATTTTCAAAGCGTTTTGATGCAAATTACGACATCCCATTTGGACGCTACTTAATAAAAGCTGAACCGGATGTGAAACTTCCATCGTATCTTGCTGAAAAAGTTGCAAGTGATCGTTCTGATTCCTCAGATTCGTCATCAACTGAATATACTGATGATAGCTACTCCGATTCTTCATGTTTGTCTCACATCTTTTAAGGCTTTTAAGTTTGGGATTTTCTATAGTCACCTCTACGTCTCAAAAATATTACTATAATTTTATAATACTACCATGAAAATTAAGGCGCTGTAAAAAATTGCTTGAGACTGGTCTAAAGCTTCAATTATTTTGGATAAAACATTTCTAATCAGAAAGAACTTCAGGTGGTAACAAAAAAATAAGTATTTTTGGAGTGAAGTATGAGTTGGATAACTTGAAATATACCCTTGATGGAGATAAAGTAGGTGATGGTTTGGATGATGCTCAGCGGAATGCTTTATGTCATGCTCTAACTCATGAAATTGCTCTAATTCAAGGACCTCCTGGAACAGGTTAAAATTGGTATTAATTTCGATGTAATGGTAGTTCAATTCATTAGCTTGATCTATTGTAGTTTATCCAAAATTGTTGGTGCTTTGTGCTTTGGAAAAAAATATAAATAATATGGAAAAATTTATTTAGATCTGTTTCAGCTTTTTTCACAACGTTATTTGCTAGTGTTGAAGAGAGAAAAAGCATTGCCTTAGTTCAGATGACTAAAAAGATCATTAAAATTTTTTTCACATTTTTCCTCAGTATATATATTTGTTCAAAAATAATCTTCATATGAGTTTCTGTTGAAAGAAGGTACACTTCATTGTAGTTTTGAACTGCAAAAAAGTCAGCAGAACATCTCAACTTGTTTGTTAACTTCTGAAATATTTTATGGCTCAGGCTAACAGCTTAAGAAAAAATGAAAAAGTTGCTAATTCACTGTTTTTGAAATTATTTCTGAAATATTTAATTATTAAGTCAGCATAAAATAATTAGTGATGGAATGAAAGTGATAGCAGTTAATAGTGAACAGTATTGTGATTGCAGGAAAGACTTTCTTAGGTCGCCTTATTGTAAGAATATTACTAGAGAATATAAATTTGTGGAATCCAGCCCGGCGGAATCCTATTTTGGTAGTGTGTTATACGAATCATGCTTTGGATCAGTTCTTGGAAGGTGTTTTAGCAGATTTAATAACTGATGGGCGCTATAGCAGTGAATTGCCTAGTATTGTCAGACTTGGTTCACGTTGTAGAAGCGATATTTTGCAGAAGTACAATATTTTTTTCTTAACTTCGTAAACGGAGTGAAAGGAAAATTAAATCAGTGATTTCCTAATAATTACTAATAAACATAGAATAAATAGTTTCCTTATTCACTTTCTGAAAGTATGATGCATTTTTTCATGCTTTAAAAAGTGAAAAAAATCGTTCATTGATCACAGATGATAAAATAAATGGTATGCAAATTTTTTAAATTTACTTTCAGTTATTCAAGACAGAAAGTGGTAGATGATTACGATCATTTAATTCCCACTGAAGAAAAAAAAAAGGTGTTTTAAAAAGTTTTTTTCAGTCATTTCACTGTGGACAAATTTTTTACGCATAATGATATTGGAAGTACTTTCTTTTATTTTCTCTAATAGTAAACGCTTTGAGAATATCTTCAGACAAACATTGTAACGTCCAAAAAAGCCAAACTATTGGGAACAATCCGTACTCAAGTATCTGTACTCACACTACGTAAAAAAGAAATTTTATCGTTTAAATATGTTCAAAAGGCAATGCTACCAGAACATGCCCAACAGTTCAAATCACAAGGGAAAGTTAGTGAGAAACTATGTGTATTTACTAGGTTTTAATTGCCATAATAGGTATAGATAGTATTTATCGCACTGTGATGAAAGCCGTTTTCTGTCTTTTAGTCTTGTTATTTTTTATGCCATCAGTTAAAAAAATTTTAATGTAAAATTTTACAAATCAGTGTTTATTTTAATGTAAAGGTAATGTTTAGTATAATATTATCATATTTTTGGTACTGCATTAAATATTTCTGGCTATATAGGTCGAAGAATTATTTTGCATGTGGCTTCTAGAGGGCTGTGGTGATATAAGTAGCCATACAAGCGAAGAGAGCACTGATGAAATTTCAGATGATCTTGAGGTATGATTCTGATTCTTTGAATTAAACATTATAAGTAAGTAAACGCTATAATTAATACCTCTAGCGATAGTTGCTTTTTTAAGGACATATTGTTTTCTGAAAATGAGAGTTCTGAAATACCTGTAATGTGGTCCATGGATGAAACTCTTTTAACCGAAGAACATAAAGTCAGTGAAATTATTGATAACTTTGAGACAGATGAACAAATGACTTGGAAAGAAATGCAGGTTTGTAAATGTAATAAAAATATTTCATTCAAGGGTTATTTTCTGAACAATTTCTTAACTATCCTCTATGTAGAAAAAAAAAACTATTCTCTTTATTTGCTCTCATATAATTTATTTCATTCTTGATAGAATGAAAGCAATTCATTCGACATTACATCTGTCGTAATGGTTTTCAAAATCATTATGTTTTCGTGAGCCTCAAAATAATATATTTATTATTTATTTCCTGTTTTGAATACCTTCATATTCAGATTAATTTACGATTTCTCTTCACAACGTGTGGTTCACAAGCCCAAGTCATTTTAATTTGGTTTTAAATAAAGTTTAAATAATTTGGCAGCAGAGGAATAATTTCATTGAAATAATTTAATTTCATTGAAATTCTTCAGGAACAGTTGCTCAAAGCTGATCCAGATAATGAGGAATATTATTGTACTGGCGTTTGGGACATTAATAAGGATCCAAATCCCACTTATACTTCTTCAGTTACAATTTTACAGGAGAGCGTTTCTAAAGATTTGGTTTGTCATGCATGTTTACTATCTTGCTCTAAATCAAAATTTATATTTTCCGGTTTGTCGATTTTTTCTTAATGAATGTACTAAAAATTTTTTCATTTCAGGCAAAATATGCGTACCTTTTGTCGGAACTACTAATTGTAAAGGATGATATATTGAATGTGAATTTTTCTCCGAATTATTGATAAAAATTTTCAATTATGTGATTCATGTTTATTATAATTATACCATGTAATTAAACCAAAATCTGCTTGAGAGTTTTTTCGTAATTACTCATTTCCATAATTTTCAGCTCCAGTTTTTTTCAAGACTTAAATTTTATTCTCATTTCACTTCCTTTTGTAGCAGTTAAATTTTAGAGTCCACCTTTAACAGCTGAAGAAGCTTCATCGATATACAACCTTCAAACATTACATAGAGAACGACGATGGGCGTTATATATGTATTGGATTAATGAATTGAAAGTGATCACGATTAAAAAATTGGATGAGTTGCTAAAATTGTATCAAGCTGAAACAGAAATTGTCCAAGCAAGATTTGATGATATGCATCAAATTGTCTTACAAAAAGCGCTGGTATAATTTTTTTTTAGAGTATTAAAAAAAATTTCTCCTTTTTCGAATATTCATCAAACGATTCATATTCAAAAAAGAAAGATTTCTGTCCTTCGAGTATTCGTTTTTCAGAGAAATTTTGACCGAAGATTTATTTTGAATGATATTTAAAATGTTGTATATGCAGTCTATATGGTTTACAAGTTTAATTATTAGAGTTACAGATTATTGGTGCAACTACAACGGGTGCAGCGAAAAAACGATTGTTTTTAGATCGTCTTGCATGTCCAATTGTTGTGGTTGAAGAGGCGGCAGAAGTGCTGGAGGCTCATGTTTTGACAAGTATAACAAAGGACTGTCAGCATGCAATTCTTATTGGTGATCATCAACAATTACGACCGCATCCGTGTATGTTTCCAAGCTCTTTAAAATGCAATAATTTTTGAACTGAATTCAGAACGTTACATTTATAATCATTTTTTGTCTCTTCAAAAATATTAATTTTATTCACACGATCATTTTTTAATGGTGAAGGATATAGATTTGTTTATGAAGTGGTTCCTGAATTATAAATGTTCACATTGCTTGTGTGTATCAAAAACCTTGTAATCTAACCTGTTTTATTCACACTCAACGAAAAGTCTACTTCTATTTCATTTCTACTCATTCGATGGAAGAGTTTGTGTACTTTCAATCCATGGATTTAGTTTTTTCAGTTTAGCGTTTGTTTTCTGTTTGTTTCTGCACTGTTTCAGATCTCTATTTAGTAAATTCTTCAGAAATATTCTGCTTGCAGCTGTTTTTGCACTTGCTCGGGAATATAAATTGGATATATCACTGTTTGAAAGACTGATTAAAAATAAATTTCCAAATGCTGTATTAGAAAGACAACATCGTATGGCTCTTTTGATTTCGAATACTCTAATGCCTGAATTTTACCCCTTAATGGAGGATGCTGACAATGTTCGTAGCTATCCAGATGTCAAGGGTAAGATCATGTTGCGCATCATAATTTTTAACGAAATAAAAAATTTTATTTATCGAAATAGCTTCTCAGAAATTATAATTCACTAACTAGTGTTTCAGGATGCAATAAAAATTTATATTTCATTAGCCACCAGCATGAAGAAGATATTGTTCTTTCAACTTCACGTAAAAATTCATTTGAAGGCGATTTCATGTTAAATTTAGCCAATTACTTTGTTCAGCAAGGCTATTGCTGCTCGCAGGTTTTCTTTTATTATTTTACATGCTAAAAATTTACAATTAGATATTTTCTTACTATTTTAAAAAAATAATGATTTCAGGATTTATTGCATTTTCTTATTTCAGATCACCTTACTGTGTGCATACACATCTCAGGCAAGTTATGTGAGAACACAAGCTATATCTAGATTCGGCTGTGATAGTTTTCCAGATGTGGAAACTGTTGATAATTATCAAGGATATGAAAATGACATAATTATTCTGTCTCTTGTTCGTTCACAACCAAGTGATTCTATTGGATTTCTAGGGGTAAATTTGTTCATATGTTCGTATATTGAAAGTTTAATGATATTTAAGAAATTTGAAATAGTTCAATTTTTGTTTTTCTGTACTATTAACAATTTAAATAATTTGTTCAGCTTCCAAATCGTGTCTGCGTTGCTTTATCACGGGCTAGACTTGGCTTGTATATAGTAGGTAATATGCAATTCTTGCGTTCTAATTCAACTTTATGGAATCGTCTTTGTATATCTTTGATCGAAGCTGGCTGTATTGGTGACGGTTTTCCTGCTTTTTGCTCGAAACATGATGTTACGCAGGTGAATTGAAGATGGGTAAAATTGTTTTTTTTCAGGTCTATTTTTTCTTTCGACGAGAAATGAAGACGATTTTTCAGATCATCTGTAGCGCTGAAGATTTTAATTTATTAAGTCCTGAAGGTGGTTGCTACTATTCTTGTGACTTTGTATTGCCCTGTGGCCATGTATGTAATAAGCCTTGTCATAGGTAAGGTCACTGATAATTTTTTCTTGAAACTCGAAGAAAAAACAGAAAATTCATAAGTTTTAAATCTGGAAAGTAACTTATCTATATATTCGAGACAAATTCAGGCAATAGCTTCTGTTGTAAAAATATGAAATACAAGGAAGACAAAACTCTGACGGACAAGTTATTCAATTAAATACAATACATTCAATTAAATGCCATGTATGTAATAAGCCTTGTCAGCTAAGTAGTCAAAATGGACTAATTATTAATTATGCTTATTTAAGGTCGGATTCACTACATGAAGGAATGTGCACAAATGCATGTCTGAGAACTTGTTCAACAGTTTTTCGACATCCATGTTTAAAAATGTGTGGGGAAGTAAAATATTTCGTTATTATTCAGAGTAAAATTTATGAAACCAGAATTAGACATAATAATCACACTTCAATTAATTACATTTATTAGGTTTCCATCTATTTTTGCCAACTTGATTATTCTACTTTCCGTTTCTTTGTTCTGATACTATTGAGTGATATCTTAGCAATGTGGGCCGTGTGAATCGTTTGAAAACAAGGTATTTGTCTGTGGACACTCGAACAAAGTTATTTGTTATTTGTTCGATAAGGCAGTTTGCAATCAAAAATGTCCGAAAAAGCTAGCCTGTGGTCATCAGTGTATGAAGAGATGTAATGAACAATGCAAATGCTCATATGTTAGTTTATGTGATTTGTCAATATCTCTGCTAAATATTGTTTTTTGATGATTTTCTTTATCATCAGTGCGAGTATACGAATAATTTGAGTAGAAGTTAGTTCCAGTATTAGAATCCTCTTTTCGTTTATTTATATTTAATTTTGACAGTTAAAAAAGTGTCTTGCTAATTATTCTCACTAAACGTATTAATTATATCTATTTTATTGTTTCTTATCTGAACTCTTCTGCAGAATATGTTATTAGCTTGTGGCCATATTATTAAAGCTTCATGTTCCGACAAAAAAGAAGTGAAATGTCGGATGAGCATAGAAATTACGTTGCCTCATTGTACTCATCGCCAAGTAGTGCTGTGTTGTGATTCTAAAAATGCAGTCTGTAATAGTTTATGTAGGCGAATTTTACCCTGTGGTCATTTCTGTCAGTCGGTCTGCGGCAATTGCACATTATGTGAGTTCCTGCTTTTATAGTAATTTATTTATCATTCAGATCGCTTTTTTTCAAAAAATAGCATTTTTGGTCTACATGGAGTCCGTCCTTTTTTTTTTCTTAATGATTTTCTTTATTATAAGTTTCGACATATATGAATTTCTTGTAACTGTGTCAACAATGCTCAGTTTCTTAAAAAGCTTAAAAATTCGATGTATAAAAAATATATGTTTATGATTGTACTGTATCTAAAGAATAGCACGCATGAAATGAATTACAGTGGGATGCAGCAGTTGCAGTTCTGTTTGCGGTCGACGACTTTCTTGTGGCCATGTATGTAAGCGTTCATGTGGACTACTTTGTGAACCCTGCCATGCTCCATGTGCAAATCAATGCGCACATGGTCCTTGCAGTGGGCAAACTGACGTTCAAGTTGGTTAATTATAAGATTTTTCTTTATGTTCTCACTCTAATGCTATTTGTTTTGATAAAAAGTAATCCTTCTGATGTTTCAGTTCTTAAGTTATTAAGTTGATTTTTAGTAACAATCAAGCATTGTTTTAGAATCAAAAAGCAATCTGTGGCGATCTTTGTCGATTTTGTGTTCAGCCTTGTGCAAATACTTGCAAACACAGATCTTGTTTGATGCAGTGCTGGCAAGTTTGTAACATAAGTCCTTGTGATTATCCATGTGATAAAAAACTCAAGTGTGGTCATGCATGTCTTAGTCTTTGTGGAGAGATTTGCCCAGGTGATGATATCACTAAATTATGTTGATTGGTTCATTTGTTTCATGTGTTATTTTTTCCAATGAATCTCATATTGATTCTTATTATGAGATCTACATGTGTTTTAGTCTTTGAGTTTTTATTTTGTTTTTCATCATGTACATATAATAATGTGCATTTCGTACATATAATAATGTGCATTTCGTTACAGATATTTGCGCCAAATGCGAGAATATGAAATACCCTGTTTTGCAGTTTCAAGGATGTAAATGTATTATCGCTGTAGAGGTTATTTTGGCATGTTCCTTTTTCAAAACTGAATAAATTTTATCAAACAGAAAACTGCATTCTTGCTGTGAATTTTTGAAAACTTTAGCGTCTGATAAAAAAAATTCATGGTAGACATGAAGTTTATGTGCATAAAAAGGTTTTTTGTGTTTATATTATTATGAGTGTTTGACGTGAATTTATCCAGGAAGCAGATTTCCATATCAGTAAGCAAACATCAAATGCGGAAGCGTATACATGTCCTAAATGTAATTCTAAACTTCCCGCAAATTGCTGTTTTCGATATGCGAAACAGCTAAAAAAACAGATTAATATGCGCGAAAATGTAAATTTTACTAATTGCTTATTATCTTGTATATATGAAAGCCAGTTGTATTTCATAAATAGTCCGTCGTAACTCAATTCAAAGTAGTATTCTAAAGAGAAATAAATAAGATTTTTCATTGATGAGTATTTTCACTGTTCCTTAATGAACAACTTTTTCATCATTTTAATAAATGTAAGATCATTTGCGTGACAAATGACTTAATTATTCCACAGTTTCAGGCTAAATTTGCAAAGTTCATTAAGGAGGATCTACCATCAGATGCGCAAATAAATCTTTTGAAAGAAGCTCAAAGTCTTCTGAGTGAATTGAATGCAACAAAAGACAAGAAGAGGGTATAGCTATAAATGATTAAAAACATTTCTAGAGAAAAAAAAATATTATGATTCGTTTTTGAAAGTTCTCCAGTGTTGGTACCATTGAAACAAAAAAAACAAAGGAATAGCTTAGACTTGTTACATCTGATTGCGAATTTTTAGGCCCTTCTTTCCATGCAGATAGCTGAAATATTGGAATTGGTCGCTCTAACTCTTGAAAAATATACTTATGGCAGTTCAGCTATTGTAGTGTGGCAAAAATTAATGAAGTAAGTTGAATTTTTTTTCCTATGTTTGCTTATTTCATCTATAGAAGAAATTTGTCGTACATAAGTCATGTCTGTACTCTTTATGTAGTTCGCTTTTTTAGCATATTTTCCGATCTATGTCAGTTAGTTTTGCACAAGGTCAATGAGAAATTGAAGACTGTTCCTCAGAAACGTTTCTCTAATCTTTATAAAATCATCAATGACACCTTCGGAGTTGCAAACAATATTCTTTTGGTTCTGGTTAGTTTATTTGAATCATTTTTACCTCTAGCGTGCACGATGCTAGAGAATTTGACAATTTTCGATAACTATTGTTTTCATTTCATTACATCTCATATGTAGTCATTTTTCGTTTCAGGAAAATGATGTCATTGATCTGCTAAGCTTTGCAGTTTTATTACAAACAGAAGCACCTTCGATATTGCAAGTACCGTTGGAGAACAAATTGCGAAAAATCTGCATCAAATACATAGTATTTTATAATTTTCTTGCCAAATAATATTAGAGAGTATGCAGAATTAATTGCATTCCCTAAAAGTTGCATTGGATATATTTCAAATATCGCTGCTGAAACAGACCAAAATTTTTAGCTCGCATGTCTTGCAAATGAGTTGGTAAAGAAAACGATTGATTTGTCAGAAGAGCAACTAAATGACTTATTGCGAGTTACAGAGCAATCCCTGAGCTGGACTAGTGATGACTTACAAAAAAAAGCAACAAGTATAGTTTCCTCAGTGTTATGCAGTTTTTATTGTGAAATTCAAACTTTTAATTGAGATAATAAGGCAAATTTTTCATATTTTTTTCGAATTGTATGTTTTTATATTTAGTTCGATTTATGAAGTGTGTCGACCGCTTATATGAAACTTTCGAAATGAGACATATGTTGGTTCGGGATTTCCGGTGTTTGGATTTTCCTTGCTGAAGTTCTGGTAAAATAATGTTTTAATTGGTTTCTGACAAAATCACTATTTCTAAATTTCGTAAAAATACTTATAACTTTTGATTGAGATAATAAGGCAAATACTTTAAACTCCTCTTCTTTAGTAAATTTTTTTCTCATTCATGTATACCAAACCTGTTAGATGATCGGAAAAGTTCTGGATGTACGTGGTACTGAAGTCACTGCTACTTTTCGACATTGTTGCTGCTTTTAGTCTGAATTTATCGGGAAAGAATGATTTCAAATTTTCATTACTAATTGTAATTTTTTGCTCCTGAAATACATTCTTGAGAGCATAATAACGCTTATTTATGGCCTTGTAACTCTCCCATTCTTTCAACCAAAGCAATCACACATCATTTGAGTTTATTTTTTGTGAAGCATAACATTATATCTAACCACCAATAATAACAGGTATATTTTCACACATCTTGTACACTTTGGTATATTTTTTTTCGCATTTATGACTGTCAGTGATCTCACCCGTACAGTGATCACTTTTTACATCAGCTTTATTTTGTTAACAAATGTTGATAACTTTCAAGGAATATAGCAATATATCAACATATTGCACGATACAACGATCTGAGTCTGTCCATTCTCAGTACAGTTTCTTAACGAGTCTCCAAATCTATGTATTTTGTAGTTGTTAAAGTTTTATTTGTGCCTTCAGAAAAGTGATTTGAGTGCCTATTTCATGTACCTGCTATCGTCATGTTGTCGTTACTGGACATGAGACTCTTTGTATTATGTGTTCTTTTCCTTGAGTTTGAATGAAAAACACTGTTTAAATACGAGTTACATTAAAAACTAACATTGGAAAAATGCCAGAATTATTACTTTATGTTCGTAACTTTATGTCCTAATCTGTTTGCCGTTCTAAGATAATTTATTCTATGGATATAAGTCATCAGGAATGAGGTGTTGCAGGTTACGGTGCAAAATGATGTGTAGTTTGAGACATTTTGTGTCATAGTGTCTGGATAGTTAACGTCACCTTATGAGGTACAATAGTGATTTCTAGTTTGTGGTTTGGGTTCTTCGTAATTTATGGTTATAGACTAAATGATGGTTCTGTAAATGATTTGGTTATTGGCGTAAAATCTAAAGTACGTACGAAGCTAAATTAATGGGATAGGTTTTGGCGTATGTTATTTTTTGTAATACTCTTTGTAGCTGTTGTTAGAACCGCGCTGATATCTTCTGACATTTCGCTGAATTATTTCTTGTGTTAAGAAAGATTTTTTTTTAATACTGAGGCCATAAAATTCTAGTATTATGGTACTCTTCACATTAATCGCTCGTGTATCGGATGGATTGCTTCTTGCAACTTCTATAGAAGGAAATGACGAGGTGTGTTTGTAATTGCTTCTATTTTAAGAGTTTCAGTTGTAAAAAGGATTGGAAATTATATACTTTTGAGGATTTATTCAATAAAAGCGAAATTTTCTTATGATTAATAATGATTTTTCGTCGATCAGGAATTGTAGAGGGTCTAATAAACAGCAAGACCAAACAAGAAGTTTTTCAACTTGATTCAGCTTTTAATAGTATTGCTTCATTATTGTTTGTAAATCTTCTAGCCAGATCACAATATGGTAAAATATACCAATCAAGCAAAGATGCTTTTCCGGAGGTTACATGCAGGTAGTCCGAAAATACATACTGTTGAAAGTGGCCCCTATTATTTCCAGTTCGTCTGTTTTTATCTCAACTTTGAAATTGTATTTGTCATTTCCGTAGCGTGAATTGATTTCTGTAGTTCCCAAAAACTGTTCTTATTCAATATTGTGAAAAATGACGGTTTTATTTTTGTGAAGATATTCTTTCCTAAAAAACAATACACTGCTATTATTACAGTTACGTGATTAAGGAATCAGTTTGCTCACTATGCCTTTGTGATAAAAATTTTCCAAGGAAATCAGCGTTTGCTTATTTGGGAGATATAACCAATGAATTCTTAGCTCAGCATGGGACACGTATAGAATCTGTCATCAGGCCATATCATTTTATCGAATTTGGTTAGTTTTTCCAAATACTTTGTAGACCCTCTCAATCTGAAGAAAATTGAATGCTGCAGTATATCCTTTACTAATATTGCTATTAGGTAGTATTTAATTTGTTCAATATTTTCGCCTCAACTTTATTTCCAATAAAAATAACATTTTCATAGCTTTCAGCTTTTCATTTTACTCTTCTATAGTAGTTTGTGATGAAATACATTTCACGAAAGTTCCGAGTTTTAAAATATTGGCAGGTTTTAAAAATTAAATTAAACTCATGTTCATTATTTTGTATCTTACATATTAATATTGTTTTGTCTTTTAGATCAATATATACAGCAAGCAAAAAGAAAATACGCTGATAGAAGCCGTCAAGCTATTTCTGCTGTAAGCAGTGAATTACAAGATGTCACTCGCATAATGGTTTCAAATATAGAGGATGTAATTCATCGTGGGGAAGCATTAAATAGTAAGATTTTGTAAACAGTGATTATTGAAGATGACAAATAAAAAATGTCTTAATTTTCATTGCTTTTTATTTTTTACACTAAGAAATGATTGCAACATATTGGAGCAGTCAAAATAAAATTCAGATGGTCATTATGGTATTACAAAATAGTTACACTAGAAATAAAAGCGATATAAACTCAGCATATTCAAATCTTTTGATTATTGTAGAAGAAAGTTTAAGTGATGTATTTATTTGAGAAAAGAGTGCTTGTGCATCGCAAGAAGTTTTAAGCGGTTATATTTTGCAGTTTTGGAGACAAGAGCGAGTGACTTGTCAGATATAAGTAAAAAATACCGTGAAGATGCAAGACTACTAAATAAAAAAAGCGCTGTATTCAAAGTGATTTTAATCACTTGTTTGTTAGGTTTCTTTGGTTTTGTTATCCGATATTTAATCTGGTAAATTTTTAATTATGTAATTCAATTGTATGTTCTCTTTTTCTTTTCTTTTCTTACTAATCTCTATCTTTCATTGTAATTTGTTTACAAAACTCTTTCCCTTAGAAGTTTTATTCGATGCGAATCCCGTAATGTTTTTTACTGAATTATTTTATTACATGGGAAAATTATTTTTTAATCAAATACAGATGTTAGAAGGATTCCAGGATTTCTGAGGCTTGTTATGATTGCATTATGATGTTTTTCAGGATGCTTTAAAAATTTTGAAATCACTCCAGAATATATTAATGACCACAACTTGGTTATATTTTCAAGTTTAATTTTCAAAAAGTCCAGATATGGAGATAAATGAGGGCAGGTGAAATGAAAGAATAAAAGTCATTAAATATTATCAGTGATCTGACTATTTATACTTAAAGTAATGTTCAAAGCAAGGAAATTCACTGCTCTAAAAAGAATGGTTTCGTTTTTTCTTTGTTGTGTCTTTCAATAATTTATTCGAATCGCAGATGATTTTCACTGCGTTTATGAATTGATTTGTACTATGTTTAGTAATTACGAATTAATAAATTAATTGCAAATCTTTAATGTTCTCAATTCTAAATCAGTACGTACCAACGCAGTTAATAGGGATATATCTTTCGCTAAATTTTTGATATATTTTCATGCTATTAGAAAATGTGGGGTGGTATTTTTTGATTTTTACCAAGTACGAAACATTTAGGGTGACGTTATTTATTTTCTCATGATTTTTATATATAAAATTTATATTCACTTCTATTTGCATTACCATCTGTGAAGCTTCGAGTAATAATAATTCCAATCTACTGTTATTTAATCTTAAAAAGCCAGGGATAAGGATTACATTAATTTGAAGTCAGTGAAAGGTATATTGAAGTAAGCATGTGATATGGTTGACTCTTTTAGTACAATAACAGTTGCACAGGATTTTGTTTGTCGTTGACGTCAGCATCTTCTTTTAGACATGATTAAGACATCGTTTATTTGCGGGTTCCGCTCGCAGTCGGCTAATTGGTTATCGTCTTTTATTCGTTCTGCCTTTCAAAAAACAATCTACAACTTTTCGTAAGATATATTTGGAATGTAACAGATGTTTTGTTGTGCATACATGTTTTGTTTGCGAATCTATTAACTCTATATTGCTTAAGTAATGTGCTTACTGGATAAAATTTCTTGATTGCTTATTCAAGTACCATCAGTTATCGCAATTGTGTGTTATAGACGATCCATAGTCTTTGGTGTATTTATGCTCTGACTTTTAGAGATTGTTTTGCATGAATGGTAGCTTATAAATTCGCAAAAAAAAAGCTTAAATTTTAGTCACGTAACATTTCAGAAGCAGTATACAGAATATGAGTGGTAGCGATTCGATTACATGTTTCGATTACTTAGTGATTGGTGGTGGCTCAGGTGGGATTGCTAGTGCTCGTCAGGCTGCTGAATTCAAAGCTTCTGTTGGATTAATTGAATCGAAACGCCTTGGTGGGACCTGTGTAAGCTTTGCATTTATTTAGATTTAAATTGTGTTCTTTTTAAATCCAATAGAAGGGATTAAGGATTTTTGGATTTTTGATGTGTTATAGGTAAATGTTGGATGTGTTCCGAAAAAAATAATGTACAACTGTTCTCGTCATGCAGAAATAATGAAAGATCATTATGATTATGGTTTCGATGTTACTGTAACTGGATTCCATTGGAAGTAGATTTTAAAAACATTACGCTTAATTTTTATCAATATTTCATGTTTAATTTTTACAAGGACACCTCTAGACCTTAATTTGCCGTAAAGTACAAATAATTCTATTTAGGAGAGTAAAAGACAGTCGCGAGGCATATATCAGACGTTTGAATGCTATATACGAAACGAATTTAACTAATGTTGGAATATTTCTCGAATTTCATTTTGCATATCATTCATTTGAAATCCTTAAGTCTTTGAAGGGTCATGAGACTAATTTTTGTCTTTTTAGGCTTACGATACTGTATATTTTGATAGATTCCTTGTTATTAGATACTAATAGGTAGATTTTTTGCATAAAAGCTTTCAGTTCCTGTTTCCGGGTATTGAAAGAATTAGTTTTCAAATATCCAGTTTTTCAGTACCTGAAAGTATCAATTCCGTTTGAAATCTCCATAGAATAAAATATTGATGGATTTTATATATTAAAAATAAGGTGGTAAATATTAATTGTTCGTCTCGAACTACTTATATATTTTAGATTATTTCATTTACTCAGCACTAAACATTTGCTTCACAACCTGATTTCATTATCCACTTTTTTAGATCCATAAATTTTAAAAATATTGCCATTGTGCATGCTCTTTTGCTACTAATTTTTAAGGAAAGTTTTAGTCTGGTATCCAGTTAGTTCGAGGCAGGGCATCGTTTACGAAGGATGGTATTATTGATGTTGATGGCAAAAAATATCTCGGGAAACACACGTTGATTGCTGTTGGAGGGCAAGTATAAATCTTAGTATACTAAGTGTTTCTAATTCAAAACTGTTATATTTGAATCCAGTTTTCATAAATTTTTGTGTGATTTCTAATGGATATGATTACAGGTATCCAATAAAACCTGATATACAGGGGGCAGAGTACGGCATTGACAGTGATGGTTTTTTCGATCTTGATATATTACCAAAGTTAGCTATTAAAAAAAATACAAAATGCATATCTTGATATCCTCAGCAGTCATGATTATTAGTACGAATGAAATAGAGGGAGGTCTTTAACTAACTAGTTGTAATGTAAATCTTACGTATTCATCGAATTTTAGACGTACGGTAGTAGTTGGCGCTGGCTATATAGCAGTCGAAATATCATCAATGTTGGCAGCATTAGGTTCTGATACACACTTATTGATACGAAAGGAAAGATTGTTACGGACGTTTGACCACACATTGTCGGAATGTTTAACAGAAGCTGTCGATAAAGGACCAACAAAGCTTCATAAGAATACTGAGGTTCTGTCGTTTATTCCTGCTTGTTTTCTAATTTGTGATTTAATGTGTTTATTTTTCAAAAAACAAATGTGTGGTGCAATTATATTCGTCAGCAGTAATATTCTTGGAACAAAATCAGTTTTTTACTTTCAAAAAAATATATATACCTGCCAAAAATAGAATTGTTTGAAGCATTACCATCACTTGCAGTTATGTGCCATGTTTTGTTTTTTAATAAATAGGAGAGTACTTATAAAGATAAATTGCCAAGACAGTTTCCTAATCTAATTTGATGCATAATTTGGTATAGCTGTTTTGCTGATGGTATATCTTCAAACTTTATGTTTTCTTAGGTGGAATCGGTGGAAAAGAATTCTGATGGATTACTTACTGTGAACACAACACATGGTTCTATTACAGATGTTAATGTCTTAATTTGGGCAATAGGTCGACATCCTCAAACACAAATTTTAAATCTAGATTACGTGGTTTGTTTAGCATTTAGCATTTATAACTAAGCTTCATTTTGAAAGTACATTTATGTCTCTATTAAAATTTTCGCAGGGTGTCAGTACTGATAGCAATGGCAATATAATTGTGGACAAGTACCAGAATACAACAGCAAAGAATATATATGCAGTTGGAGACTGTTGTGGAAAGGCACTCTTAACGCCAGGTTATAAGTTATTTGAATTGAATTTTTTGGTATAAAGTGCTTATTAGAAGCATGGATTTGGACATAAAATGTTATACGCTGAACTTTGTTTCTGTAACAACGATATTTAAAGAACATCATTATTATAGAAGTATATTCACTGCGTTCGCTACAGTTCGCAATTTTTATTTTCTAAGTGCACTCTACGAAATGAAGTTTAAATGTTTTATTTAAGAAATTATGCCTTTATTTCCCAAATCCATCGCAGCTGTAGATATCTCACTACGTTTTAGTTGCGATTGCGGCTGGAAGACGTCTTGCTCGGAGACTATTCAACAATGAAAAAGAAATTCATTTAGATTACGAGAACATTCCTACTGTTGTGTTTAGTCATCCTCCATTGGGAACTGTTGGGCTTACTGAAGGTTAAACACATCTTTTTATCTTCAGCAATTATTAGTTACGGTTATTCACCAATCACTTCCTTCCTTATTGATTTTTCTATGGAATAATATGCAGTGAATTTTAAATAGTTCGTATAATTTTTGCTTCAGCGCAAGCTGTACATCGCTATGGTGCAAATAATCTTGTGATTTATAAAACAAAATTTAATACAATATATCATGCTATCACGCAACGCAAAGAGCCTACCGTGATGAAACTTATCTGCGTTGGTAAAAATGAACAGGTATTCTATTAGTGAATTAAAAATTTTTGATTTATTTTGGAATTTTTCGTTTCATTTTCTTACTTATTTTATGTGAATATCATTTGTAGATTTTGGGTGTGCATTTACTTGGTGAAGGTTGCGATGAAATGTTACAAGGTTTTGCTGTTGCTGTGAAGGTAAAATACTTCTTTCCGAGTAATAGAGTAAAATTTTTAATTGGTTTTCTACCTCCTTATCGTTTTTTAAAAATTAGTTCTGAATTCTGAAAAAAAATTTCTTTAAGATGGGTGCAATGAAGAAAGATTTTGACAATACAATAGCTATTCATCCAACAAGCTCAGAAGAACTGGTAACAATGCGCGGTGGTTATAGACTCGGAAAAACGGCAAAATAACTTTTTAATAAAAAGTTTACAAGCATGTTAAAAACACATAGCCTTCCACAGCTACCTTCATCGGAACTCTTTTCATATTGCATTTAACCTTAAAATGTTTGTACTTTAAAAATTATGGTCTAGTAGAACCCATGCTAATTTGACAGATGTTGGAACTATTTTAGCACTTGAAATTTCAAAAAGTACTAACCAAACTTATGTAGGCATTACATCATTGGTCTGAGTAAGTGTATTTCTCTCTTCATGATTACTATTTGTTGCTGCTTTATTGCTGGATTTTTCATCAGAGTCTTCGCTATCATCGCCTCCCAGTATATGAGGTGATAAAATCTGACATTTTATGGCTATTGTTACTCTATTTACATCTTGAAAAATAATAAACGATGAATAATTGAATTTTTTTACTTCACCTCCAAAATCATGCTGTTCTTACTCCATATTTGTGGTGAGAGCACTTTTGGACTAAGGACGTGAATACTATATGATCCTCCTGAACCAACACTTGGTGATAATATGTCTGAACATCTATGTAAAATTATTAAGTTCATTATTTCTTTACTAAACTGGATTTCAATATTGACTAATAGTTTTTTGAAGTTTCATAACATTCATTGGTTTATTGCTAATGAATATCTTTTACTACCTGGAAGCCGGTTCAGTGATAAGCGGTCTGCTTATTTAATTTTCCACAATGATTTAAAGTTGTACCTGGAGTTAGTACTTCAATAATTAGCGTTTCTGGGCTTAGCACTCGAGAATGGATTAAATGTGGTGACAGCACAGCTGTTATCAGTGCTCTTGGGGAAAGTACCAGCGCACTAAGTGCTCGTGGGGAAAGCACCTAGCATTATACGACATCACAATCAACGATGAAATACGGCATGATTATGCAGCATTTAATGCACATAATTTAGTAGTATTAAAGTGATTTAGCAAATTTAAGTGAAGCTGAATAATAAAGCTGGACAATACTAACATCAATTCCAAAAGCAGTTGGCGAAAGAATCGTTGCAGTGAGTGCAGTAGGACTTAAAATTGAAGCTACAAAGGCGCTTGGAGACAGTGTTCGTATCTAGAAGCAATATGAATTATAATTTTCATAATTACAAAAATAGCTTGTAGGTTACAAAAATATCATCAACATGCAAATTATGAATATTACTTGTGCTGTAGTGAAAATTACTTACAAAAAAAGCTTGTGGGTGAAAGAGCTCCAAAATAAAAGCATGTGGAGAAAGTGTAATCATGTCTAAAGCTGAACCGTAGCCAACATAACTTGAAAATGCCACCGCTTTGAATGTGTGGAACGTAATCTAAATGTTGCATGGAGCATTTAGGGTTTTTTCAATAAGATGAATTAGTAATATATGGTAGCTTGATTAAATAGTGTCATTGTAATGAAGTAAAAATCGCGGAAAATTATGAGAATTATAATTCAATACAAAAGAACGTTATATAAAAATATAATTCGTTACAGTTTGCGAAGTATGCCGTTTAATACGCCCTTCTGGAATTTTTGGGATATTGCTCATAATTTGTTCAGTAGCATGTGCCAAGGCTCGGATTTTAGCTTCTATTATTTCTTCTTTTTCTACATCATTCATTGCTGTATATGCTGATTCATCCAAATTTAGCTTGCCTAAGTTTTATTTTACAATTTACTTCAGTTCATTTATTCCCACATTTTATTATTCAAATTAACTATATCGTTAAGTATTTAATGTTTATACATTATAACTTAATTTCATGCATAAAATATATAAAAACTGATCACATTATTTTCATAGCAGTAATACATACGTGCGACATCATTGCCATAAATAAGACAAAGTTGTTTTGTTGTTAAATATGAGTAGCCTTTTTCTTTAAGATCCACTCGTTGTTGTTCTGAAATTGTGAAAACTTCTCAAAAATTTTGTTGTGCTTTTTTGTTTACAGAAATGCACTTGCAGTAGAAAATTTAAAAAACCTGAATAACTATTCAATGCTTCTTCCCAATTTTTTTGCAAAGCGATAAGTTTGAGAACTGTAGGATACACAATATTTTCCATTTCTTTTCTGCTTCCTTCAGTAGTATCAATAATTTTCTGAACTGCCTGTGCGGCGCCACTCAGTTCTAATATTAATTCAAGAAGATAATGCTCAATATTCATTTCTGATCCAATAACAAGCTGTAATAATCATATCTTTACACAGAAGCAGTACTAATGGTATTAACGATTACTATAAAAATTTGAACTCTTTAACTAAACAAATAAAAAAGTGAGTAAATAACTTTGCAAGTATTTTTGAAGCAAATTTTTCTACCGATTTTAAATACTTCAGCTTTTTCTATGCTGATTTTTTTATTCTTAAAAACGATATAAAAGCATTGAAATATTTAAAGCCATGCTTGTCATATGATTATTCATATCTGAATAAGTACAGAAGCTAAGACTATATGAATTATTTGGATTTTCAGAAAACTCTTTGAAGCAGTTTACCTCGTACAAATCATGTAAAGATAGCAAGCCCTCACGTTGGAAACTAAATATTGTTGGTGATAATATTCGATGATTTTGATCTCCTCGATCCGGGATAATTGATAGAAAATGAGGAGACATTAAAGAGATCGATTTGCCTTTTATTTTTTGCTGAAATAATAAAAATATTGAAACAAAAAGCAAACTTGTGATATCTAAAGCTTTTATATCATCTTTAAGCGTAAAAATTTTTTAAAACTGATCGAAATAAAAAAAATATCAATTCAATTTCAAATAAATTAAGGCTGGAATTACTGAATATTGTAATATAAATTAACTGTTTAGAAAAAACATTATTAGTTTATAGAAAGTTGCTGAAAGTCAATTTCAAAATTTAACAGAAGTTTTTACAGCAAAAAAAATTATGCATAGTAATTCTATTACAATTTAATAATTTTGGCAGTTTATATTTTAAGCAGACGAAAATTAACCTGAAATGAATTAATTCTTTCTAAAACATCTCGCAGTAATGGTTCATCAGTTGCACTTTTTAACCTTTCAACATGGCTTTCGATTGATAAGTAAACATTCCGTAAAAATTTTGTATTGAGAGTGCTCACAGACTGCATGAATTTGTTAACTTTGTCAACTTTATTATAGTAATCACAGATCATTCGTAATTGCTTCACATTTTTCATTTCCAACCTTTGCGAATTATTAATGCCTGAATACAAAAGAGGATTACTTCGTAATTTTCATGTTTTGTTTTACAGTATTTTTCTGTACTCTAAATAGTAAAAAGATTTATCGTGCATTAATACAAAAGATTTTTTTTTACCGAATAGAGATGCAATATATGTTGGAGCAAACTTTGTCATCGTTGAATTTCTGCTAAACAACTCCAGTAAATCTAAAAGTTTTATGAAAAAATGACATTAAAAATTGTAAAAGTTATGAGAAATATAAGTTAATAAATCAGTAAAATATAGTTTGATATTAAAATCTGCCTCGACTACAAAACAAATATTAGTCATATTATAAAATAATGCTTCTCTATACTTTGCACAACATTCATATAATCCCGTTTTCTTCTTAGCTTGAGCATAAGAAATGAATCCATATTTGTTGATGAAACTTTATTCTTAGCTGCCACCACAGTGTTTGATCTGAAATAATTTTCGAGAATAACTTCATCACAATTTACAAAATCACAAAAATATATTTTCAGAATAAATTTTTCTGAACTTTAATCACTGCAAAAACTAATTCAAATCACAGCTAAATGTAATTAGTATACAACCTTGACAGCATTGCTCTTTGTCTGTTATTATCCAAACGCTTTTCTAAGCAGTCATCATTCCATTCGTCACAATTCCATTTTTCATGAAATTGAATCCAATGTTATCTTACAATATTCAAATCTGTCACTAGTTTTTAAAGCAAAAAAAAAAATTATGCCAATTTAATGAACAAAAATAAATCAAAAAAATAATGTTAAGTAGAAATAATTTTTTAAACTGCGTCAAATCTATGATGACATCAGTAAATTTAGATCAGCAACTACTTTCGATTTTCTTTCTTGTTTGATTCTGTTTTATGCTGTAATGAAGTTATCTCCTTAGAATCTGATGTAAATGAAAGCAGAATAACTTTGAATCGAGATCAATCAAACTCAATAATGTTTCCGTGAGTTAGCAAACAAAATTACTCAATACCGAGAAATGATAATATTCTTTGGCAGCGAAAGCTCTTTCATTATTTTCCCCCGAATTATAACTTTTGATAAATTGATGATCAAGTGAGGATTCAATATTCTGTTGAACGTCAGACTGATAGCGTATAATGTCTGATTGCAAATTTTGTTGCTTTATTCGTTTATCCTTCTCAGCAATTTCCGGAAGCCATTTTTGCAATTGTTCTAGCCAATTGCGCACTTCAGTATTAAAATACTTAAATCCAGGAACTATTGAATACAGAAGCTTACTAGCGCTAGAACCTAAACACAATATCATTGAAAGTACGGTCATCAATAAAGAAACCTTGATCGAAAAATTAAAATTCATGGAAATCATACTTTAAACTTTATAAGTTAAAAATTGCCTGAAAATTTCACCATATAAAGTTAACATAGTCCTCAATACTTTACGAAATAATATAATATACGTTGATCAGAATTTGAAAATCGGTGTAATTTTGACCGATCTCGAGCATCTAGAAGTTTTACAACACATTTAGCTAATGCGGCAATTGTCTGCACTTCACTTTCACATCTTGTGTACATTAAGTAATCATTGCGTGGCACCATTTTCTGAAGTGTACGAGCCTTTGCCTGTAAGGAATGTGCTCCAAAATCGAAGTTCAAACTAGAAGCAGTTATACAAAATAGAACCCCCTTTTTCACCTAAGCAATCCCTACCATACTTGGAAGAACATTTTTATCTTGTCTCCATTCTTTTACCAAACTCGATGAATTCCACATTTTTAAAATGCAAAACATATTTTAGTCGAATGATATTTATTACAATTTCTTTACAATAACCAATAATTATCTGATTAAACCTTTAAGAAACATTTAGCAGCACTGGCAAACCAAAAAACCCGCAACTGTTCAAAATTCATCGTATAATATTCACTCTTCATATCTAAATTCAATAACTATACATTCATTTCTGTTTCTAAATTTTCTTATTAATAATAAATTTAAAGTAAGATAAACTAGCCTGGAACAACGACATGACAAACCGTAACCATTTCAATAATGAGCAACAACAACGATCTAGAAATGTACTCCATAGATTTTACTTCGCAAGAGATGGTATTAAGTTTAATAATGATTTGATGGTTGGTACATGAATTTAAATTCTCAATAAAATCTCTATTTAAAAAACTTTTTCTAGACCAACTGAAGAGATCAGGACACTTGTCGAAGTTTGGAGAACAATTTTAAAAAATGGGTCTTATCTGCAATTCTTAATCGTCTTAAATCTGTACAATTTTTTAAATATTTACAGGTCAAAAAACTTATAAAGACGAATCTATGAAAATAAAACGTATACAAGGTAAACAGCACAATTATTTTTTATTTTTCATTCCAATAAATATGTTTTGGAATGAAAAATAATAGTTCCACTTGACATCAAGTAATTATTGTGTCATTCCCAACCTATATTTGAAATTGTCAAAGTCATGCAATGAATAATGAATCTAGCTTCAAATTTAATTCCGAAGCGATATATCCGAGATAATAATGACATAATGAAAAATATCCTTTTTTCACCGCAATATTTTATTGCTTTTTGTAATGACTAGAGTTCGAAAAAAATTAAACCAGTTTTTTAGTAAAATATCGTACTTCTTTAAAATATAATTTTATATGCTATGGCTTGTAAATTAATTGCAGAAAAGCATTGAAAATAAATAGAGGTCAATAAAGCGAGCAGTGTATTTCTCCAAGAAGTCTATGAGTAGATGGACTCTGACCATGAAAAAATAGTAAAGCAATAACGAAATTAAAAATGATGCCTAATATTTCGGCAATCTAACCACTTGGAAGTAATATTAGCGAAAATAATATCCTGAAATTTAACATTCCAGCCATGTGTTTAAAAATTCTGTGATAGCATCAGTATCCCATTTTTCTATATTCATTATTTTTTTCACTTCTGCTGCTTGCGCGTCCAATAACTTAATAGTTGGCAATGTGCCTCGAACATGCCGAACTTTAACACAAGCTTGCCATTTCTTCACCATATTAGATTTCACGAATTCTAAAATACTTTCCAACTAAATTAATCTCAAAGTATAGGTTGCCAATGAATTCTTTATATTAGAAGAAAATTCAATGAACATAAAACCTTTGTTCTGCAAACTACTTAATTAAATCTTGACATATTAAAGTTAACCTTCTACTTGAGGAAACCGTGCCAAATTGCATTCACAAACTTCGATAAATGCCAGAGGATACTTCTGGAAAAAAAGATTGATCTGATAAAATATACTTTTTAAGCTTTTAACAATACCAAAAATGTGTTTCGTTACTTAGTCAAAAAGATTACTTATATTATTGATGCATGAAACTTTTACGAATTTTCTGTTTTTTAGATACCTTTCTGTACAATCGCGGTAAATAGTGATTTAACTGATTTGACAATACTTTGAAACAACTCTTGTATCCGGAAAGTCTTATGGAATCCTACGTTATTTTTACCACTGAAGATTTGACTTTTTCTACCCAGAACAGTATATATAAGACACATTCAAGGAGTCAATAAATTTGAAGCAAA
>UYYF01004407.1:58460-88560 GCA_900618365.1 Thelazia callipaeda
AATATTCTTGTAGAAAATGCTTACCAAAATGGATTAATCAATTTTAATTTTAAAAAATATTTAAAAGTCAGTATTTATTATTTATTAAAGTTTATTAAATAATTATTAAAGTACAGCAATAGCTCTTCGCTGAAATTGAGAATCTTCGCTTTCTTTTGATTACTTATCGTAAAAACTGGTTTGATGAGAAAAGATGATATCGGAAATAGAAATCAGAAATAAAAATAAGTCCACTGTATTCTATTTTTCTTTCCTTGCTTTCAGAGATAAGAATTCCTTTCCTCTTTTATTTATAATCATAAATGTTATCAAATTACACAACACAAATTAGGCACAGAAGTATAATTGTATTTATAGAAATGATATATTAATAATAATGGATTATTTTTTTAGGTTCAGCTTGTGACTAACAGTTTGAGCAATTTGAGCAAAGCAAAGTATGGAAGCCAATCGAAATATTAGTAAGTAGAATTTTCATGCGTTTTACTTTTTTTGAAGACACAAATGATGTCATTTTTGTTTTTAAGTAATTTTAGAACATTCAGCAAATCATTTGGAATCAAATTCATGCAGTAACTTGTTTTCTTGATATAAAAGGAAAATTGTGCAAAAAAAATCTCATTAAAAGGTCAAATTGAGGTCAACACTGGGAAATTACATAATTGATGGATGTTTATATTTTCTAAAAATAAACTGCTATATTTGAAACTTCTCAGGAGTATTGGTTACTGGAGCAACGGGTTACATTGGCATACATTGTGTTGATCAACTTATCAAAGAAAATTACATAGTAAGAGGTACAGTACGTGACTTGAATAATAGTTTAAAAATCGATCCATTAAAACAACTAGAAGGATCAAAGGAACGTTTGGAATTAGTTCAGGCTGATTTGCAAAGTGATGAAGGATGGTCACAGTTTGTTTTTTTTTGATAATTTTTTAATACTATTATAATTAATCAAGTTTATTTACTCAAAGTTTTAGTATTACAAAAACTAACGCAAGTTAATCAATCTCAGTTGCTATATTTTTCACGTAATTATGTAAAAGTGACAATTAATTGATCAAGTTATATTTTCAGAGCAATGACTAATTGTACTTATGTTCTACACGTTGCAAGTCCTTTTCCAATGGTCACGGACAAATCTATTATCACTATAGCTGTTAATGGTACTTTGCGTGTCTTACGAGCTGCAGCAAAGTCATCTACTGTGAAGAAAGTTGTAATCACCAGTTCAGCCTCATCTATAAGTGGTATACAATGTTACAACAATATTTTTAATTACTTGGAATAAATAATCTAGTCGTAAAGTTAGCAACTGTAATTTGCTTATTATTCAAAGTCATTTCAATCAGTAAAAAATTTTTTAACAGTTTGCAAAAAGAAAGCATTTTAAAAATATTGAAAAAATTTTTTTGCAAAAAAAACATATATGTATATCGACCAGTTGTACTTATGTTTCGTGTTTATTAACAGATTTGGGAAAAAATTAAAGTATCAGATTCCGAGATAGTAGTATAATTATTAGAGTAGTTCTTTCAGAAGGTCATGCGAATGCTTCAAGAACGTTTAGTGAAGCTGACTGGACAAATTTAAACTCAAAAAAAACAAATAATTACGCAAAAAGTAAAACTCTTGCTGAGAAAGCTGCTTGGGAATTTGTTGATAAAGAAAGTAAATCTTTTGGAAAATTTTTTTCTTAATAGAATAATTCAAGGCATCAGTTCATGTAGAACTTAATTTTCATTTCACAGTTATGCACAATTATTTTTTCTTTATTTTTCCCTTCATTACCATTTATATCACTTTGATCAGTGAAGAACAAGCAAATTAATTGCTAGCAGTGATTATAATGATTATTTTAATTGCTGTAATTATACATAAAACACAGTGATAAATGACGTCTCGACAACTATCAGTTAAACAAACATAATCAATGATTATTTTATATTTTAATTTTCAGAAGTTAAATTTAAGCTAACGGTAATCAATCCATCTTTTGTGCTTGGACCGTTACTTCATAACGTTCAAGGAACGAGCATCCAAGTAAATTTTTTAAGTAAACTTGAAGTCAGCAATAATTGAGTTCTCAAAAAACATAGTTATTAAAAGTAGATACACATCATGAGTACTTTTATGTGTTAACTGGGGTGTAATTTAGTTGATGCGCCGTTTCTTAAGTAATGAAATTCCCGCTGTCCCAGCAGTTCAGTTTGGTTTGGTGGACGTACGTGATGTAGCACAAGCACACATTCGAGCTATGCGTGAAGCTCGTAGTGATGGTCTGCGAATTCTTGTTACGTCGCAAACAAGTTATTCATTCTTGCAGATTGCAAGTATCCTTCGAAAAGAATTCTCATCGCAAGGTTTTGATTTATGTCTTCTGTGATTCTACAAAGGCTTATTACGCAGGTAATATGCGCACATAAAAATGAGAAAAAGAAAGATTATCGTGTAGATTCAAAAAACTACGAAAATTTGTACATGAGTATTGCCATTCATTGTAAATCCAGATAAACCAAGAAAACCAGAAAAATCACTTTAACTGGTACAAATATATAAAACTACAGGTGAATAATTACAGCGCAAATTGAGATCAATCCATAAAAACTTAGAAACTTACACAAATGCGCGAGACAGCGACAGAGTACAAGTTTCAAAGTACAAATATTAATTTCAGGTTATACTTTCCCAAAATTGACGGTACCATACCCTCTAGTATGGCTATACTCATTTTTCAATCAGGAGACGGAAGAACAAGTATTACCACGTATAGGCGATAAGCCATGTTTCGACAATTCTCGCGTAAGACCATTTTTTGGGCAAACTACAGTAGCTAACAGTTATTTTACTATATACTATAAATTATGTCATCACTAGTAACATGAATATAATTTCAAAATAAGTAATAATTGCCAGGATTCAATAAATTCCAGGTCAAGAAAATTTTGGGAATGGATCTCAGGAATCCTGAAGAAGCAATCATCCTTATGGCATATGATATCATTGAACGAGGCATGGCACCTAAACAGAAGAATTACCGAGGACCATCGCAAAAGATCATGGAATGAGCAGTCTGAAGCATATGCTGTACCTTTCATGCTTATTACTAAAAACTCACATTTTTAGAAAAAGGTTTTTTCTTGAAAAAAGGAAAGGAATCAAAAAAAGGTACTGAAAAAAAACTAAAAATTGACATTTCCAAAAAAGTGAGAAAATTAATACAATCAAGCATTTTTTTTCATTTGTTTACATTCTAAATTCAACAATGTTCTCGTCTATACTGAACTTTGCAATAAATTGATTTGTTAAAAATTTTTGTAAATAAATTAAAATTAATACTTTCTAATATAACTAACTTTTTTACTTTTTATTTCATAATACTCCTCCTTAAACTTGTAGATAGTAAAATCACAAGATATAAATAAATATATACACACTGTCGATTTACTTTTATACTTATATTGTAATAAAATTAATCGATGAGTAAAATCTACAATATAATTTGGCTGCTATAATACACGTAATGATTCACATCTTACATCATATTTGAGCGTAGATGACTTAGAAGCAACACAACTCAATTAAATGGTAAAATAAGTAACAGCAAACCACTTTCTGCAATCCAAAAATTCATTCAAATTTTTGCTTCAAATGAACCATTTCGTTAGCGAACTGAAAGATTTAATTGTTCCGACTGGAATACTGAAGTATTACAAAAATAGATAAGCAGATCCAGGACTCAATCCTTTGAATTCAATTTTTCATAACAACTTTCAGTTGGTAAAAGTTGTATCCAAACGAAAGAAAAGATGCTTTTTTATTCTAACAAAAAGGACAGTATTTAATATTTTAAGCAAAAAATAATCAAGTTTATTTATGGTACACTTCACTAATAAGTGGTAAGATCAAATTTTTCCAGCAAAACAAAATAAATCATTCTTTCATTTCCCGTTGAATATCGTCTATTAAAACAACAAAAAAAACGATTCAGAGGAGTACTTTAAAGCACTATCATTAAAATTCACATCATTCTCTCTTCTCTACTTCATTTTCAGAATCATGCATAGCAAGTCGTTTCAAATACTCTAGATTATGTTCACCGGTTTCAGCAGCCAAAGCAGCAAGAGCACTTTTTTCTTTACATAATAATGAATATGGATGATCAAATTCGATTAATTTGCCATTATCAAGTACCTTTAAATCATCAACATAGAAACTTTTTTCAATGAATCACATATAGGCTAAGAAATTTTGCAACTTTTCTAAATAAATTGTACACAATTTTGTTACATCGATAATATTCATGCTATAAAATCCTTTCTTCATTTCATTTTAATATTCTAACAAAAACAATGCATTTATAAAAGTTAAACAAACATACCATTACTCTGTCTGAATCCATGATTGTATGTAAACGATGAGCAATTGTGAGCACAGTGGAGTTGCGAAAACATCTCTTGATTGTTCTTTGGATAAAACTGTCAGTTCTGAAAAGTATCTAATGAAGCAGTTTAATTAAGACGGATTTAATTAAATGTTGAACAGAATAACTTCCATATTTAGGACTCAAGATTCATTTATAATCAAAAACGAATTCCTGGTAACATCTCGAGCAAAGAACATGTTTCTAAATAATTGAGAATTGAAAATCAAGAAAACAGAAAAATCAGAATGTTTTCAGAACTTGCATAGGATCGACATTTGCGGTTGCTTCATCAATAACAAGAATTTTGGAACGCCGCAGTAAAGCACGAGCTAAACATATTAACTGTCGCTGTCCTACGGAAAAGTTAGTGCCACCTTCTTCAACTTCTGTCTCAAGTTTGGAAGGCAAGTCAAGAATAGTATCCTTTAATTCCACCTAAAGTTGAAAAAACGAACTTGAAAAGTTGTAAATAGACTGCACTAGAATATTTAAAGCGATATAATCCAGCATCTTTATATGATAAAACAAATCAGCGACCTGTTCAAGTACATGCCACACGTCATCTTTTGAATGCTCGTTAAATGGATTCAAATTCTGCATTAATGTACCCATAAATAACACTGGATCCTATAACTAACGATGATCTTTTAAATTACAGTTTGAATAAGTATTACTTAACAGTTAGTATACAATACTGTTTTAAAACCTGTGGAATAATAGAAATCCGCTGGCGAAGAGATTTCAGAGAAACTGTTTTCGTGTCAATATTATCTATTATAATGCTTCCCTCAAGTTCAATAAGATGAAAAATCGCCTTCAATAGAGAACTTTTACCAGCACCTGTGCGTCCCACAATTCCAATCTATAATTACTAGTTATATCGAGACAAATTTCCTGAAATCACTCATTCACAACTGCAAAAACAAAAATAAATAATATACCTTTTCCATAGGAATGATATCAGCATTGATATTCTTGAGTACTGGAGGTGCGTCTTTTCCATAGTGAACAGTTACCTCAAATACTAATGAATAATGATTTTTGAAAAGATTCTTTCGAAACAGGAAAGAAAGCAACTACTATTCATATGCTTCTGCTTTTGAACTGCCATCCAAGGACCAACTTCATGAAATTAAGAATTTCAAGGTCATGAACTTTGAGAAGCTTAGAATTCTCTAAACTCTTTCAATTTACCATATGATCACTTTCATGTTGTTTCAAGAAAAAAACGAACAAAGAAAGGCTGTTTAATAGTGAATTAAACAAGAACTTTTGAACAATACTTCATATTAGTTACTCACATTTTTGAATACAATGTGCCCCTCCGAAGGCCAATCAAGTGGTAGACTAACACCTTCCCTAATTGGTTCCTGTGGCAACTTGCTGTAATCAATGATACGTTCCACAGATATCATCTGGAAATATAAAATCAAAACTACTGCTTCAAATTCTGCTACCGAAAGTGAAAAAACAAGCAAACAGAAATATACTTGCTTACTGCATTTTGCAGCTCAGCGCTTTGACGTAAAATCCAAGAAAAGTGACCCAGTAATTGGACTGCATATACAAGAACCAATCCTACTTCACCACCCGTTAATTTTGCTGAAATTTTTCAATAAGACATCTGACAAAAAGAATTTTTACAGCTAATATTGCCGTATACGCTACTACTATTACACAAACCATATATTGAAGTTTCGGTCTTGCATTAGATACCAAATTATAGCATGCGCAAGCGTTAGATAAAACTTTAAACGAAAATATTTTATAAGCATGACAAACTTGTAGAAGCAATGCAAAGAAAAGCAACAGCAGTGATGAATATGGCCACAAGCCAGTCGATCACAGCTCCAAACCACCTTGCTATACAAAGATTGAAGTAAAATGCAGCAGTATTGACATTCTGAACAAAAATGGTAGGCTAATTAGCATACTAAAAATGACTTCTAACATTTTTAGTTAGAAAATACGACATTGTTTAGATAGCCATCTGATAATTTTACATTTCAATTCATTGCTTAAAAACCTGATACTTATGGAAGCCATTGACCACATACTGCTGGTTACGAAAGGCTCGCACAGAAACCAAACCATACATCGCGGATGAGACGTGAGAATATAATGGACTACGAGCTGAAAAAGTTTATCACTGAATAAGAAAGCACAGAAAACATGCTAGCTTTACATTTAACCCACTAACTGTCACCAATTAGTAAACTCACAGAAAATAAACTTTATAACTCACTAGTTGCTTCAAGTCGCTTTACGCTTCGTGAGGAGGAAAGATAAAAACATCGAAGAAAAATGAATAACAGTATTAATGGCCCCGTAATTAGGAGAACGAACGGATTAATAATCACTATAACAATTATATATCCAAAAAAAGTCATCATTCCCTGAAAAAAATACTATTATTAAAAGGATGGAAAAAAAATATCGCAGTAATTCTTTCTCAGCCATACTTTTGGAATGAGGATTTTCAAAGATAAAAAATGTAATAAGTAATACTCAAATTGAAGAATAGAAAATACAAACCAAGGAAAAGTCAAAGAAAGCAAACGAAAGTTGGTCATCTAAAGTTGCGATGTCTTTGGAGAATCGATTCAAAATCCGGCCTAAAATATGTATGATAAAACCACTTCAGCCATACTCCAAATTGAAATACTTAGAACAGAAAAGTTACTTAGGTGCAATTAACCTGTTGGATTTTTGTCAAAAAAACTGATAGTAGTTTTAAGTACTCGTTGAAACATTAAATCGTGAAGAACACGAGAAGCAGTAACTTGAGTAAGACGAAACCACATGACCCTTAAAACAAGATCTTAGCATATCTACATTTCTATGGTATTAATTTTCAATAAAAAACTTTCAAGTATTGCAAACTAATTCATTAACTCACAGAACTATTTATTCACAAAATTGGAAGCACAAAATGCGTTGCCAGATAATTCACATATAAATGACGATCATACCAAAAGAATAGCTTCAATAATACCCAATTTTTTAGTGTTTAGATTTGAAAAAAGACCATAAAAGGAGGAAAAAAAATATGCAAAAAATTTTACCTAACAATGGATGCAATAACTAAAACACCAATCATAAGACTAAACGTATTTCTGTATCCTGAGAGAGTTTCTTTGATATTAAAAGGTCCCAATTTCAAATTATCAACGTACTCCACATAAGTTATCTGCTCGTCAGCACTAATACTAACCTGTTTCGTAGCATTTTCAGCAGCATCCGTCCTTAATAAAAATATTTAGTTAGTTCCTTGCTATTTCAAACCTGTAATCCATATTTCCCATATAAGATAACAAAAAGCTTTTCGGCTTTTTCATGAAATCATGTTTTCTAGGAATTTTCTTGAATGCTATTTACCATTTGTTCAACCACCAGTCTATAAAATTTTCAAGTATCTGTACAGCTACAGCAAAGAAAGCCATCAATAAAGTGAGGAACCATGGATGAGCCATGGCTTTTAAATATAAGAAATAAATTCGCCATGGAACAGCTCCTTGAGTACAATTTTCCTCTTCAGTGAAAAAGTTTCCAACCTGAAAAAGAAATGTTATTCTTATAAAGGAAGCGATATGAAAAGAGATGAACGATAAAAATAAGAGTTAAAATTTCTAACATTACACTTATCTTGAATTTGTTTTTATGAGGAAAATTGTTAACAGAAATGACAATTAACCACATAAATTAAAAATTAATGATAATTCATCACATATCACTAAACTGAAGTCGATAACCCATTTGAGAGAGATTTCAGCTTCCTAAGGTAAAAAAGGTAATAATTTTTGAAAATTCTTATACCTCTAATCTTTGCCCATAAATTTTGCAATCAATGGATTTAGAATAGTCTATGGAAGTTACTTGACAATGTGAGCGTTTACTGAACGAAGCATCTACTGAAACACAGTTCAGTTTCAGAAACATGGATAAAAACAAATATTACACGCAGCTAAAAATTGTTACTATTTTCAAAATTGTGTCATCTTCTACAATATGAAAAAAGTATAAACGAAACGACAGCTAAGCTTGATAAAATATTTCTTAAATTACAAAAACGAATGCAATTATTATGTTGCTACTACATTTTTATTTGAGATTCTCATGCAAAAACTATTTCGATATGTAGTAAAGCGAAGCTTACTAAAACAATAATGGATCGTTACCGTTAACATTCAAGTTTGGATTAAATTCATCATCGCTTTTCTGTAAAACATCGTCATTTAAAAATGAGTAAATATCAGTAGTTTCCTCCAGACCAGTTCGAAGTAAGCTCAATGATTTTTCTGTTTCCTAAAAAATCAGCTCTTTAATGAACAAAATCTCTTTATGTTCTCTGCAGCAAAGTTAAAGAATTATTCGTGAGTGCACCAACAACCAAAGTTCTTTGCTTGAAAATGTAATCATTTCCTAAAGTAAAACTCAATTAACATTATGCTAGGCAATTAGAGTAATTCAGATCTTCTTTTCATGAGAAATTGTAAAGGACATTTAAAAAATCATTAAATTTTACAGTTTGATTCGCTCACTCTGACAATTGTGTTGAATATTTCAGTGTCTTTGAGATCTTCCATAGTTCCAGAAGCAACGATCTTTCCAGACAACATTAACACAACTAAATCTGTATTCTGCACATACTGTATCTGATGAGTAACCAACAATACTGCTTTGGATTTCAAAAATTGCTTGATACATCTAGATAATAAATTTATTAATCAGTTTCTAAACGCTGCATAGAATTGCAAATTTTCAAGCATCCATTTTTTTTCTTCTAAATTTGCTTTTGAACAAGTATTGCTCCAAGACAAATTTGGAAAAAGGAAGAAAATTACGGATATACGTGAACATCAAATATTAATAGGCGTACCACAGAACAACAAATAAACCATTAGTTACTATAACTAAAGTAACAATCAAGTTAATAAAACTGTCGAAAAAGGTTTATGAAATCAGGAAATTGGTTTGGTTCAATATAGCAGAAAATATGCTTTATGAAATACAGAAAACAGCTTTTGAGATTAAGGTTTTGAGTTTGGGACAAGAAAATGTAATGGGAAAAAAATACAAAAATAAACCTATTAAATATTGATCGTCCAACAGCTGCATCAACGGCAGATAATGGATCATCGAGTAAATAAATATCAGCATCTTGATAAATTGCTCGTGCTAAACTGATTCGAGCTTTCTGCCCTCCACTTAAAGACTGACCTCGATCACCAACACTGAATTCATCGCCACTTGGAAACTGTGAAAAATCCTAAAAATAAAGTTTAAATAAACTTGCAACCAAAGCAGAAATCAGTTACCATTAAAAATTCACAGATATCACGCCAAGTGAGAAAATAATTGGATATTAGTTTCAGCAATGATAACATAAATACGTGATCAAAAGAATTATAGAAGTGACCTTTTTCAACGCACAAATGTCGGTTACTTTGTCATAACGCTTCTTGACATAAGGGAGTCCAAAAAGAATATTATCACGTACAGTACCAGGAAATATCCAGGCTTCTTGGGGTACATATGCGATTCGACCAATCGTACGTAATACACCCCACGTGCGATTAGTTTCGCGAAGAATGGAAAGCAACAAACTGGTCTGAGAATATATACTTTTCGCTGATGGCACATGACAATGATGACTAGTAATCGTAAAAACTTTATTTTTATTGCAAATACATATTGCGACTTCAATAACTTTGTTTTGACCAAAGAAATATATGTACAGTACTCAACAGTAGATGTTAGTATTAATTTTTCAGCGTGAAACATTTTTAAAATATTCAATAAATGAGTTTAAAAAAGTTTACTTTGCCACTTCCAACAGGTCCTGTAACAACGACGAGTTCTCCTTCCTGTACCATTAAAGATATATCTCGAAGAACAGCAGAACCTTCTTTAACAGCATCCTAAAGAAGTCTATTTAACATGAAGCATTCCACATTCATTTGCATTATAGAATTCCCTTTATCCCACTTTATCCATGAGGCTGTATTAGATTGAAATAATAAACTAGACACCTCAAATTTAATGATATAATATTCTATCAGACAAAAAGGAGTCATCAACTACTGAGATCAAATCATAGAATCTTTTGCTACGCTTGATAAATCAATAAAAACAGAATCAACAAAGCAAGTTAGAAAATATACAATGCCAGTATCCCATGTTGATGAATAATTTGTCATCTCGATTAATGCTCCTTTTTCATTGTATGCAGTTTTCAATAATTTGCTTTTGGGTTTTCTTTTCACCAATGGTACCTGACAATGGATTGAAAAGATTGAATTCAATTTACAGAAGTATTATCATTCAAAGAAGCAGTGTATATTATTAAAAATTAAAAAGATGTTTGGGAGAGGCTTAAAAGTCATTGATCAATCAAAATGACCATTTTTACAGCGAATGAAAACAACATTGAATTGAAACACAAACTTTTTCCCCAGCTACATCGTCACTTGCAATATTGCTTTTGATTATCATATCAGTACCAAAGTAATCAATTTGATCGTATTCATCTAGTTCCAAAAATTCTTGTAAGCGAGATAACGATATTCGTGTTTCAAATAAACTTTGGAATGCAAATGGAAGAAATAATGTTATAGGTAATACGGAAGAATTGTACAGTGCCGCCTGAAAATGACAGGTACGCAAAAAATTGTGGAGTTTAAGTGCCATGAAAAATGACTCATGTATTAAAGCTGGCATAAACGGGATGAGCGATTGATAGCATAAACTAATGAAGCTATATAATCAACACATTTAAAAAAAAATCTTACGGCAACGAAAACTCGTTCTGCAGATAAATGATAACCCGCTAACAAATAACAAAGTATAGCAAAGAGAATGATGAATTTTGATGAAACCCAAAATAATCCCAGCACAAGCGATTGCCAGATACAATTTTCCTGCACTTTAGAAAGTTCGTATCTGAATGGAAAATGAATCTATGAAGATTTTCACAGCATTTAAACAAACTAATTGAACTAAAAGTTGCTATAAAATTAAAAATTTGACCTCCTTAACCGATTAATCAGATTCGAAAATACATCTTCCCAAGTATACATCTTTATCACTCGAATTCCATTTAAAATTTCATTTGTTGCGCTAACACGTTTATCCGCGCGCATGACTATTTCTCGTCTTTAAAAAAATACAGCTATTTGCAAGAAAGTCATAAATTCAGCTGACGAGTAAAATTCAGAGTTGTAACGGATCTAATTACGCTGCATAAAATAGTGAATACAGAACACTGAAGTAAAATAGTAAAAATGAGATATTCAAAAAGATGCTCACATAATGAAGCCCTTTATTTAAAAAACATTTATTCAAGGATAAAAAACATCTACGAAAGTAGAAGTATTACAAATATAATTCAAAAAGCGTAAATAACCTGCATCTACCCATTCGTCTACTGAAATGACTTTGGAAAGGTATTAGTAAAAGTAGCGCCACGAAACCAGCTAATGATGCCAAACCAAGTTCATGCCACAGCAAATAAATGTATACAATTATCAGCAAAGGTGCTAGCCAGAAGTGATGCAAGTATAAGAAAGTCTATAAACGATACTTTAGTTTGAAAAGAAATCAAAAAGCATGTTTACCGAAAATTTTCATAAAAAAATGGGGCAGTATTGATCAAAAATTTAAAAATTTTTATTTTTAAAAATAAATTTATTTTAGAATCATAAGTGAAATAAAATATTAGATCGGTTTGAGAAATTTTTTTCATTCACGTTGATTCCGTGCACTTATTTATTATTAAGTGGATAAACAAAAAAACAAAACACTTCAAAACATTTTGTAGTAATTTAGAATTTAAAGAAGCAAAAAAAGCAAACAAAACTAGCTGCTTCAAATCTAGTAACGTCGCTTGATAATAAGTTGATAATGCGACCAATTGTAGCCTTGTGAAGTGCGTTACAACTAAGACGCACGCCCTGAAATTAGATAATTACTGAGTTGTCATTAAAATAATTATTCATTAACTTTTACTATTAAGGAATTATTGCTTAAAAATAACTACTTTAATGAGAAGCATAATTCCTTTGAAACAAAAATTAATGACATTCTAACTTGAGCACAAGTAGCGTTTGAATTTTTATGAAATACAGATGGTGAAGAAAGAAAATAAAGAACAAGCATACAATGCACGGAGGAAGAAAAGTATGAATTTTTGCAAATAATAATTAAGTCATTTTAAATTAAAAATATAAATACTAGCAAACCTTTTCCATGACCATACCACAAGAAGCTATCTTTAATTCCATTCCAAGTTTCAGCAGGCTGTAGAAATACGGATGATGTATAACTGGTATCATAATACTCGTTATTGCGACTCCTGTTGCTGCCAAATAAGCATCTCTTTTTGAAAGAGGCGAATCGTAACGAAAATAGCGAATTAATAATCCTAAGGATACTGGTTGCAACAGTTGAAATATATTCTACAAAAAATATAAATATATTTTCAATAATTGAAAAAATGAGAAATGAAAACACTAAAGCTTAACGAAAATATAGTTCCTCACGTGATGCATTCTATATTTTTACAGCGTTGACAACGAAATATCAATATGCATATCTAAGTTTAAATATTACGTCTCTCTCGACAAAAAAAAAGAAACGAAACACTTTTCAAAGTGAGGTGAATGAATTTACTTTTATGAATATTAAAACTCCAAGCAAACTAAAACGTTTGGCATACAATCTTCGAACAACCTTTACCATCGAAGGCTTTCGGTTTGCTTTGGCTGCCATTAGTTTTTCTTTTTCCCATGCTCTGCAAGAATTGGTGCTACATTTAACGTCAGTTAGTTTGAATTTTAGATACAACTGATTAAAAACAACATTGATTCTTCATTAGTGTCTTTGAGTAAAAACAGCTGCACAGTGTAAGTGAACAGTAATTTACTGAATGATTTGTAGTTTAAAAAAAACCAAAATTATCACAGATATAAATTTGTGTATAATGACTAAAGTTAAACCAATATGTAAGAAAAAACAAAGTCACAAGGTTAAGATGCTTAGAACAATCCATGAAAAAAATTTGGCTAACAGTGTCATCTGTCTCGTTGCTGTTTCTGAATCATGCTCTGGTAAAGGCTCGAATAAATCACTATGTTTCAGTTGTTCTCGATATCCACGCATCAATGTTGGTGTGATGAATCTAAAAATATTCTTTATTGACATTCAATATTAATAAAAACATATTATTCAATCTTGTAATTATAACCATACAACATCTTTTTTTTTTAAATTTAATAACACTGATTTAAGACGATTAAAAAGTTAGCAAACTGACAAGAAAGAATATCTCAACAGAAAACATGCAACCGATTCAATGTTTTTCCGAAGAACTGGAAATTTGCCATACATTTTCGAACGTCAAATCTCTGCAAATATCTTGCTTCTAGTAAAAATTATGTTCTTCAATTTTCAATTTATTTGAACTAAATAACTAACTTTTAAAAAAAAAAACAGATGTCTAAAAATCCGATCTACATCATAAGTTGATACCACTTCTTTATTTTCTTATCACAGCAATAACATTTTGAAAATATTTTTGATCAGTTATATATAATATTTTCATACAATAATAATATGCTATAATCTACGGTCCAATACAAAATAAATTAAATGTAAAAGCTGAAAAATGGAAACCATTATTACCAGTAGTTGAAAAGAATCAACCACTTAACAAGCGATCACTAACATTAATATTGTCGAAAATGCAAATGCTTCTTTTATTGCCAACCTTTGAAACCATTTCGATAAATGTAATATTTTATGCAAATATGAATAGCAGAAGTGAGTGATGCCGTAAGATATCATTAACATTCAAGAAACATCATACTAATTACGTATGAGCCAACCCACGATTCCTGAAAAACTATATTAATAATTCCAACGAGAGGAATTATCACATTAACAAATTATTAAAGAAAAACCTCAAATATTATCACCAAGGTGAAGGCATTAATAAACAATTTTGATTCTGAACTTTGTTAATCGTCAAATCTCAGCAAATCAAAAATCAAAACACTGCTACTGAAATATCACGAATAATTAAGAGTATCACAAAGTGCTATCTAATTGTTCGCGCCAAATAATTCCTTAGACATAACTGGTTATGTCTTCCAAAAAAACCATAATACTGATCAAACTTTCCGAACCCTAGCTTTATAAAACATAACATACTGAAATGAAACCACTAATAGCATTACTAATCTCAAATAAAAGTCACGCTACCCAACAGCTCCAGAAACAAATACCCAGAACAAATAACAAATCTATCGCGACCAGTCAGTTATTCAATCCACCGAACTGCCTAGTGATAAGTCACTCAATGCCAGGTCCAAGAGTAACTAACCTATGGTCCTAATACCAGTGTAAAGGTATGCCAAACAACTTATACTCCATTAGCCACGAAAGGATTGAATTATCACAAGAAAAACTTCATGTAAATTGCGAGAGGCCTTTAACATGGCTACTGAAAACACTGTTGAGAAACGATGAATTTTTGGCAACCCAATACCAAATGCAAAACTATACCCCAATCTCCTCAGATATCCTTGCCCCAATTCGCTTGCAACACTGCTTGAAAAACATTAACCCAAACAACATTTGGGACACATGCAGTACAAAAGTTAATCAATCACAAGGAACCAAGTACTCAAACATCAATATCCCTTATTCACCATCTCCTAAGAAATCCATTCCACATGAAAATGCATTTAACAGCCTCTCGAGACAGATTTTATTACCTTTCATATGAAACACCTCAAAATAGCGATACAAAAAAGTAATTCAACCAACAAGGAGCGTAAGGAAGTAATAATTATTTACGACAAATATGATCAAACATTTCTTATCGACTTATGCAAAAACAAACAAACGAATGCAGAAAGCAAGATCAAACATGACAATGAACGCAAATTACTGTAAACTGTATGCGGATAATCAAATATAGAATGAACACCTAACAAAACGCAAGAACGCAAAAAGTATTTTAAAAAATTATCAAGACATTGGCGACGAAAATAATATTACAGTAAAAATTTGATACTTCAAGCTGTACTAAAATTTCAGCGTACACTGGAATAGCGCACTAAATTAAAATTCATGGCGAGAACAAGAAACTATCACATAAAGATATTAAAAAGTTCTTGCATTTACGGGAAAAGGCAAGGAGGAAACAGAATATGGGTTTAACATTGGAGACAAATAATAAGATTAGTGATAATAATAAAACTAAAGTGAACAAAGCCCTGATGTCTTCGAGAAAGAAACAACACAGTGCTGCCGCGCAAGATTAAAAAGAATCAACCAACCGATAAATCATGAACACACTCTTGTCCAGCTAATCAACGGATCTTTGGCATTTTCCGAGAAAGTATTTAGCATTATAAAATAGTAACTGACACATGTTTGATAAGAATGTTACATGTAAAAAGCATTGAGGGAGGAAAACAGAGCAAATAACAACACCCGTACAGTCTTGAAGAGTGGATTCTGGTAATCTGACATCAATTATATCAGTAAAACGTTGCATTCATAACATGAAACATAGATGATTTCACCAGAACAGATCAATCCAATTCAGTTACCTTGAACAAATATTTTCTGTAACATGACGAGCCTCATAAATACTCCTAAGAAAAAATCTCATTAAAAAAATGATTGAAAGAACACAATCAAAGTACATTAAGCATATCAAAATTATGAGAGCCATACCACAAACATTACTGCCACCATCACTGTTGCAAAACTCAATTGTAACATTGTCCTAACATGGAAACAAAATAAACGCGTGTTGGAGTTATAACCACAAATGAACAGCAATAAATAAATGTAATGTCAAAACAATCAATTGAACAATCAATATACCGGTGAAACATTTTCATTATAAATCCCACAAGACATCTATACGGGCAGTGAAAAAGATAATAATTCATGAGTGCAAAAACTAAAATAATTAAAATGAAGCTGCAACAATGCGTTAGAAAATGGAGACTGAGATAAGCAATTGCAACCTCATAAGAAAAAACATGAGAATTATTTCACAAATTTCAACATGATGATACCAAAGAAAGAGAAAACAGTGGGAGATGAATTAGAGATTACGAAAACAACTCGAACAACGCGTTTTTCATGAACGATCAGATGTAACAAAGCAATACAGCACTATCAATAAAAAGCACGAGGAGATCTCCTGATAGTTCAAAAACATATACTTCACTAGCCCGAAAACATAAACCATAGACTAATGAAAATGTCTACATTCTCAGGAGCAGACTTAAATAACAAATGGTAACTTAAATCTTCATGGACTCAAATTTTGCTCTAAATTGAAGTCACAGTAATTCCTAGTAATATGGAAATTATGTGCAAGCACCAAAACTCTCAGCAGGCATCAATGAAACTAATATTCCATGTAAGTTTTCTTACGATAGGAAAACCAAAAAGCATATATCATGAACTCACCAAAATTATGTCATTCATTATCAAACACTGCGCTGTACTTCTCGAAGACTTGACGACTTGTTCGGGAAATAAATGTTAAGTGTGTTTATAATAGTAAATAAAAATAATAGTTAGAAAACATCCACTCGCGATCTTCATACTGTCTCAATACTGTTGTTGGAACTGATAACCACCCTGTGGTTGCGCCTGTGGGGCACCATAACTAAACTGATTCTGCGCTGCAACTGGCTGAGTACCATAGGCACCATAACCCTGAAATATGCGAAATTCACAATATACAAATGAAAATTGAAAAGGAGATTACGAGAGGAAGTTCATTTAGAAAAACTGAATTTCGCATAATAAAACATAAGCGTAGCTTACAACTCATCTACAAAGATACAAGTAAACGATTTATGTACCGGCTGTTGAGGTCGTGCCTGACCAGCCGGTTGTTGAGCAACAGCAGCAGCTGCTGCTGCAGCGGCAGCGTTCTGCTTCAGCTGATTTTCAATAAGAGCTGCTTGTTCATGCATCCCCATGCTACGATAATATTCAGCCCATTGTGCACTATAATCTGGTTGGCCTATAAATAATTGATGTGAAAATGATCATACAGTCGCATCACACCTCAAAAGTAGAGGAAAATATAGCCAAAACTGATTCCAGGAAACCATAAGTTTGATTGTACTTCCATAACGAATACAGCAAGCAGCAATCATATCAATGAAGTAAAAACGTTCCAAAACAATCAAGGCTGTGGCTCCACAGCATATTTCACTAAGAAAATAACCACAATACCGGACTTTGCAATCAGAAACTATTAGCCCGTTTTTTATACCTGTTTGAGGATTAACTGCTGGAGCTGCACTTGTCTGCGCCGGTTGTGGCTGTGGTTGTGTTGGCTGTTGATACTGAGTAGGGTAAGCTCCCTGCTGATAACTAGGTTGTTGCTGTCCCTGCTGGCCATAATACTGCTGGTTCCAAGTAGCTTGTCCCGGATCACTCTGCTGATGACCTAAACCACTCCCACACTTGATTATGCGGCTTTGATATCACATCTGTTGTTATTTTTCCAAAATCAAAAAATTAATGAATATAATCTAAATGAACCAAATGTAGTGTTCCACTGAGCTCCAGCTTGTCCAGCAATACCAGCACCAGCGAACTGGGCATTGCCATTACCGTAACCTTGAGGAGCGCTAGGTACAGCATTATGCGCAACAGAAAACGCATCGCCAGCTGCCCCTGGACCACCTTGTCCATGAAACTGCGGAACCGGAGTTCCGGGAGCAATGTCGCCAACCTGAAAAATCCCACAAATCACACTTCGATTCAGATACCACAAGAAGACTTCTAAGGTTCGTCAGATGCAAGTAGAAGGTGAGTGAAGTTAGATAACTTTAAAATACTGCAAGCAACCTTATTATTGTCGATAATATAATGAATTTATATAGAATTCTTGCCTTGATTCGGATGATATGCTGCGCGTGATGGATTTGATATGGTGTTCCTTTAATGATAAAGACTTTTTCGGATGCATTGGGAGGAGGATCCCGAGAAAGTTCAACATGTGCTCCACTTTCTGCACAAATCTTAAAATGATCACGAAGTGAACAAGCTTTAAATTACAACCTTACTAGACTTAATAACTCTTTTAGTTATTAATAAAAGTAACCCACAGTCACTAAGAATGCTTATGAATATAAAAACAAAACTATCAGATGAGCACATGATTTTTTACTAGATTTATACTCAGATAAAGTACAAAAATCATGAAATGGAGAATCTCAGTGACAATGCTCTGAAAATCATATGCGTACCTCACCTTCTGAAAAAAAATTTACAAAAATCTTACTTGTTTGATTGTTTCGCCACCTTTACCAATCACTAGCCCTGTTTTATTTGATGGAACATGCATATAAAACATTTCGGCCCCACCAGCTGCACCACTTTTTTTTACAAGTTCCGAAATAAATTGAGTAGCTTTTGCAATTTGTTCTGCTGTACCTTGAATAACGGCACATCGCTCCTGAGTCGTCTGATCGTCTGCAACAAACCCATTATAAATTCTAAGTTTAAGGGCCAAGATTAGCTTTCATTATGAAAATTTCCACTTTCATGGCAGATCCTTGCCAAAAAAACTAATGCTACAATCTACAAAAACTCTAAAATACTGCTGCAACATTTTTGAACAAATGAATGTCGACCGATAAGAAGAGACAAACTCTATACTTTAAAAGACAGAAACAAACCATCTGGTTTGAACTGGATTTTGGCTCCTGACTCAGCAGCGAGGCGTTTGATGGTTTCACCACCTTTACCAATTATCATGCCGACTGAGGCCCGAGGGACAATTACCTTTAATAAATAATTTATGCTGAATTTACAGAATGTTATTGAATGTTCTATATATCTGGAACAAAAATTACTCTACACAAAAATATTAGAAGCCGTCTCACTTCTCCGATCGAACGCTGCCCTGTACTCAGTCCAAATGAACCAGGAAAACCAAAATGTCCTGGTGGATGATCTTCACGAGACTGCAGAATTTCTTCTACCATCCGACGAGCATTCTCAACTTTTTCAGGGTCACCAGTAATACGTAGCGGTTTTGGTTGTCCACCACTTTCTTGATTTTCTTGTATCATCACCATTTTAACGCCAGTTTGCTCCTGCAACACTTGAACCTCACTACAAAGAATTAATAATCATAAAATTACATGAAAAACTCAACTAAATAAATTGCATTTACGTGGCTCAGTTCATCAATAAATAATTTGAAAAAGAGATGCATTTTATAAACCTGAATATTTTTGATCGTTTCACCTCCTTTTCCTATGACCAATCCACATTTTACACCCGGAATAAACATTTCCTGAGTGATCTGACGTCCGCTCCCGACAGATGAACCACCATCAAAGTGAGTAGCACGATTTGGTGGGGGACGATTGCCTGCCCGTGCAATTACCTTAGAAGCAACGCAACATTAATTTTTTTTATCATACCAGCAAATACATAAATATGAGACATAGAATATCATTTGCAAGTTCCAAATTTATGGCTTACGACTACCCAGTTCATTCAACTATAAGCCTGTCATAAAATTTCATTTTCGATTTCACCCTCAAAAAATGCTTAAAAAGTGCATTGTAAAATATCATAAGCAATTACACGATCTAATGCCTTGATATTAACAACAACCAATTGCAACAATAGAGAAAAAAATACCTCATTAATCATTGCTCTGGCGCGATCAACAGACATTTTGCTACCTTGTAAAGTGCACTGCCGCATATTATTTGCGTCTGACTCAGGAGACATTTGAACTCGACAACTAGTCTGCGACTGAATTTGCGAGATCTGTTCACCACCACGCCCAATCACTAAGAAATCGTTTCGTATTTCAAATTTTTTTAAACCAATACAAACAAATAAGCAAAATGAGAGTTCGTCGCAATCAATGTAACTGCGGAATTACAAAAACAAATAGAAAAATTACAGACCAAGCGATATCAAGAAAATTTTCAAAAAGTCACTGTTAAGAGTAGTGAAATCAACGAAATTACAGATACCAAGGCCAACGCAGTGATCTGGAACTTCCATAGTCTCCATAACGACTTCCCCGCCTGGAGGTGCGCTGCCGGCACCAACATGTCCTGGTGCTCCAAGTGTTGAAATTTGCATATTCCCACCCATATCCATGGTACTTCCAGCAACGTTGACCCTTTTAGTTGGATACACTGAAAATAGCTAAGATATTTTCCAATCTGATAACAATTTCGATTAAATATCATCTCAATAATTGCATATGATGCAGAATGCAAAACAAAATATGAATATACGCATCGCAAATATGACCATATTCTCGAACGAAATGCACATAAATATATATAAATCTTAATAAACTATAAATGAACCGTTAATAACGAATCCAAAATTATTTACATCATCGATCAAAATTCATATCAAAAAACCGTTATTTGTCTATGTATGCATTTATAAAAATGTGAAACTCCAACCTTAAAAATTCAATAAAATGCAAAAACATACTAGAATATCTATATAAACGAGAAATATACCGATCAAAAACGGTAAAACTCCCTAATATGAAAGTGGGACTGTTTAACGAGTCATTTCACTGCCCTCATAACATCTAATAATCAAAATAACAAGTGAATCACTGATACGTACGGTTCGATGACTCGTCCGAATTCGGTCGTTTCTGCGGATTCGAATGAGAAGAAGCAGCGAGCTAAACATAACAAGCAAAATATGAACATGTAATATAAATGCCGATACAATCAATTGTCGCTAAATGATAATATGAAAGAAACTGATGAAAGACATTTTAAAAAAATGTTGCATAACATCAAACTTACGATATAAATCGAAAAACTGCACAAATGGCAAAGAAATTTTTCATTTCATATTACACATTTCCAAAACCAAACTGCATGGTCATCATCATCACTATGCGAATAGCATTCAGCTTATTAAGAGTAACAACTCCGATTCCTATTTTACTGATCCATGTTATCCTTGTTCAACTTTGTTATGTAATAAATTACTACTTTCATACCGTGAGCATTCGAGTAACAATGAACTTCACGATGCAGAAATGAATGAAAGTAGTAACAACAGCTTAATTTTATCTCACTCGAATAAAATTTCCCTTATATATATATACTCAAATATAATGAATGTTGTGAAGTGAAAACTTACTAATGATATAATATTTTACAGGACAAAGCATTACTACTATGTAACGCCTGTACTAAATAATTTTGATGCAATAAGAACATTAATGGCTATTCCAAGATAAATTCTGAAGCGCAATAAATTGAATGCACGATTTATGGAACATGTGTAACATTTTTGGTTCTACTCATAATTTAAGTACAAAACAGTTGTCATATTGACAACCGTAGCCCTTAATTTTGCAAAATAAAAAAAATCAAAATATTTTCGTGCTACTTTTAATCAAATACATTATCAATTTCCAACCAACAAGACAATATTTCTGTAATATGCATTGTTAAATGTCCAATACTTGACACTTGATTGCATAATGTGATATTTAATGTAAATAATGGCAAGCTATGCATTTACTAACGAAATATATTTCATCTCAAAATGTGCTCATATGAGGAAGTTCATTCGTATGCAATAAGCATTATGAGCATTGCTGCACAGGAATTGATCAAGTAATTAGAATTAGCACTACGCATTATTCTACATAGTGAACTTCAGAATCCACATTACTCATATGTCATTAAATGAAATGCAGCTTCCCTCAAAAATGTACAATATCATACCTCTTTAGCCCGTTGCAATGCGTCCTGAATAGCGTCGGTTGAAATTATGCCTGTAGACATGCCGCGCTAACAGCCATCAATAGAAATAAAACTACTGCCGATCACAATGAGTTGCTGCAAATGCTAACGGGTCCGTTTTAGGTTACAACCTTTACAAAGCTGAGACCTATAATTACTACTCCATCCATATTTATCAAAATAATTTCACAAACTTACACGTCACATAAAGCATACACAAATGCACATATACGTACGCAAAGATTTCATATCAATTCAGATACAAAACGACATATCACGCGAAATATTGGTATTTTAATATGTCTACTCACACCCAAAACATAGAAAGCAAACAGATGACAATTCACCAACACAGATCATGAATCCAAATGGACTATATCAAAAGAACATCAACTCACACCAACAATCTGACATCCCCAACGAGCCAGCATAGCCCAACTCTTCTCATTACTACCAGCGTACGCCCCACTTCTCAAGAACGCACGCAACGAACCACCCATTGCAAGTTGTAATAGAAATTGATTCGCAGGTTATGACTAAGGCGCGTTTTTGAAAATAGGCAACGAAGAAAAGTGTCCAAACGTCCTGCACGACTTGTATTTGGAAGCAGCGATTCTTTTCGTTTTGGTGTTAAAGAACAAAACAGATAGGAATATATCACCGCTTCAAAATATTTTAACTATCCGTTATTGGATTGAAACATTAATATCACCACAAGTGATAATACTGGATTGAACAGTTATTATTATCAAAAGTGATAGCAAACAACTAGACATATATACGAGTACTCCATTTATGAATTGATATTGCTTTCTTCATCTAATTTACGTTAAATACGATACGAAAAAAGTATGGGTCATGTTTGAAGTTGAAATATATTAAAAGTACCAAAATTCTTACAAAATTACACAGAAGACACGTAAGTCATCACTACTTCCATATGTGATCCACGGACAGTAACATTGAAATTTTTTAATAAATAGAATTCAGTCAGGAATTCAATGAAAGGTCATCGCTTGAGATATATTATTCCGCACTCTCCCATATTGTCAAACATCCGATTTAATCAACTTGACAACATTCTTTAATGCTCTCTCCATAGAGTTGTGCACTACCAGTTGTTTTCAAAAACAACACCACAAAGCAAAATTCACATTATATAGACTTCATAATCATATAACACCTTACGCGAGCCATAAATGCATAAAAAGTCTCAAATGCGAAATATATTCACGTTATTGAAAATAATTCAGAGACGTATATTAGGTAACAAGAATTTGTTGATATTATACAAAGTAGTCAAACTGATGACTAACGCATTTTCGAACCTTATTAATGGGTGCTCTGTTGATCACACTACATTTTTTTTCAAAAATTATAATTTGAAATGAGCAATTCGGATTCACAAACTTTTAGTAAAAAAGGCAAAATCTGAGATTGCAGTTATAAATCACTGCGTCTTAGTGTAGCATCAGAAGACGAATAATGTATGTTTGCAGCGTTGAAACCAGCAATACGTCCATAAACGACACATTCAAGGAGTGAATTACCAGCTAGCCTGTTACGGCCATGAACACCTCCTGTAACTTCGCCGGCAGCCAACAAACCTTTGAAAGGTTTGCCAGAAAATTCGTTATACACAACTGCCTAAATTATAACAAATGATACAAAGGCAAAGCAATACCAAGGCAAAACTACAAACATCATTTTTTCAAGAACTGACTTTATAATTTTGAATTTAAAAGCCTTAGTAAATCTGCCTTGTATTCAGATATTAGCGATATTTTGACATAGAATAAAAATGAAGCTTGAAGATAACATTTGCTCTAAAGTTCTTAAAACGCACATCTTTATCAATTTTCACTCCTCCCATAGTGTAATGAATTGCTGGAGTGATGACAGCAACATAATATGGTGGGTGCTCCAATGCAGAAGGAAAAACCCTTTTTCCAAATTCATCAACCTGAAGCATATAGTACAGAAAACGATGCACCAAGCAACGAATTCCAGAGTTCTTTTTTATTTTCACGTCGAACAGTAAGTCAGAATAAATAAGGAAACGAATTAAAAACTAACACTAGAAGACTGTGAATAAAAATGTTTGTTATAGTCGCTTAATGTTTTTTGAAGTTTTGACAAGTCGACTTTCATGTAATTTGCTACTTGATCCAAAGTACTGAACTCCTAAAATTTGTAGTTTTTACTGCATCGTTGGATAATCAAAGAAAAAATTCTTAAAATTAAAAGTTTCAAATTTTCGTTATTAACCCAATCAGCTTTTTTTAAATCTATTTCAGTTTATATCATGAACCTTATACAAATTTTTCCAAACTATGATAAAATAATAGATTTATGAACAACTGAACTCATGTCTTTTTTACCTGAAAGAAACCTTTGAATTTGTAAAAACCAAACGAAGCGCGACCAAAATCATCCACTGACTGACTATCCATAAGCATAAATGCAGTATGGATATCTCCAGCTTCTTTATTTTTGGGACAAATCCTTAGTATTTTATCGGTGACATAATCGCGACGTCCAAGCTCATTTACAAATCGTTCTCCTTTATCGTTTAACTAAAACTATTAATGACAGATTGCTAAAATACTTCAAAAAAATTAGTCCTTATATCATCACTTCTACATCCGTAGCTATTTCATTTCCTGTGAAACGACAAAAATTGAAGACAAAAAGTACCAGAATGGCACCCTTTCCTCTCAGAGCTTCAGCAGCAAGAAATTTCGTTTTAGCGGTTGAATTCTTAGGGTCCACAAACGCTGTAGGATGAATCTAAATTGCATAATAAATCATACGTAAATAAAGTATGCTGATTAAAATTTATGATTATCATATAGCTGACAGATATGGTAAATCAAAACATATCATAAAATAGGAAATTAAAATTACAGGCCAAATAGAATATGGGAATGCGATATTCAAAAATCAATTAAACAATCTAATAAGTTTCCAAAAAGATTACCTGCACATTTTGCATTCCTACCAAAGCTGCACCCATAGCACGAGCCATTTTAACTCCTCTTCCGGTAGCCCATGGACCATTCGTTGTAGGGAAATTGATTTTTTCTGGAGCAAATTCTTGAAGCAATGAACCTTCTGCAGAATGATCACAGCTAAAACCACCGGTAGCCAAGATAACCGCTTTACCAGTTATTTCTTCTACAAATTTTGCATCAATTATCATAGAAAAAAAAGTATAAAAGCGGTAGTCTAAACCTCACAAATCAATTCTTAAATAATTATTTATTGCTGTGCTGCGATTTTTCTGATAAGGAGATGTGTTTTGCTCAAAAAGAATAACTGAAGATTACCCTGTTTTCACGAAAGTAAAGTTTTATTTGTGTTTATACATTATTAATAGTCATCCAGCTAAGTACATTTTTAATGACGCTTGCCTAAATGTTCTAATATGCATTGAGGGAGATAATTTAATACAACACGAAGTATTTAAACGAGTTGTAGATGTATCGCGAAATCGAAGAAGCAGTAGCATTTATTGCCGGTTACTTTTACTACAAATTGCCAAGAAGCCGAGTGGACTTATTTGCAGTCAGACTGGCAAATATAATTCTGAAGTAACTTTTCAGATATACACGAAAAATCCTGGCCAACAAGACTATGAATATGCCATCTAATTATTAAATTTGAATTCCCTATTATGTTTAGTACTATTATCAAATTTAAAATTTTTTGAGTATTCAGAAATATGCAACAACAAAAAATGCCAAGAATCTTCTTGATGAAAGAAACTGCTATTACAGAAACTGTAGAAAAATCATCTCAGAAGACAGACATAAGAAGCTCAAAAAAAATAGCAAGGAAGAAGAACATAATATTGACATATTAACACGCGAAGTGATCATTGAAATAAACTGTAATGGCAAACTAGCTGTAGCAATCGTAGAAGCTACTTCTGTCTTCGACGTTACTCTACAGCAAATAGTTCAGATTTCATTTCTATTTATTCAATATCAGAGATACTGCTCCACTTTAATCGAACAAATTATGATGATTCTGATAATAAAGAAAAAGATAATTTAGCCGAAAATATTTCAATGCCTAATATCTGTTCAATAATTTTCAACAAATAACATACTGTAGAGTGCCTTGCTTCCCAATGCTGTCAAACTTCATATAAGTGAGGGTATGGTAAAATATAGTTTCCGAAGTAATTTAATATGTCTCTACCGAAGCGACGGCAATATGCATCACATACATCGAAAAGCTTACCATACTCATCTAAGACCACCCTTAACTACCGTAGCAGATAATGACAATCGCAAATTTTTTCAGGTAATTAATTCTTCCTTGAAAATTTTTCATAAATGTTAAAATTTTTGCGCAAAAAACCTTGCATTAATTAATTTCAAGCTTATAACAAAGGATACATTCCCACGTCGACAACATCATCATAGAAAGAAGTACTGCATCAGTACAAACGACAATAAACAATTACGTAGAATGATAAAATCAGCACACTACTGGTATAAGAATCAGCAACTACCAGGACCAACAAGATCTGCCAAGTAAGAAAAAAGATTCAAGTAAACTAGAAGTCAAATAGATGCAATAAGTAAACAAATTTAAAAAGTAATTTGTTGATTAATATAAAGAATCTAGTCAAAAAAAAGTATCTAATCTAGCAGCAATAAAATAAATCGTGAAAATAAGGATGATTAAAAAATGTTTCAGGCTTTCTGGCAATGGCTTTATGCATCCAACCTTACCTCCTAGCTACAATCGTAAATGGAATTGGAATTATAATCAGATGTGCAGGAGATTCCAAAATGAAAACAAAATATCTTTTGGAAAAAATGTATTTGAAAAAAGAAACTATTCTACAATAAGCACCAGTAATAGAATCCAAAATCCTAAAAGTCAAAATTTTTCCTTCAAAAATCCTAGTGGGGGTGATTATGTCACTAGAAAAAAAAACCACGATAAAAACACACTGATAAATGATCAAAATTTTTCTTCCAAAAATCACAATGGAGGCGATTATGTCACTAGAAAAAAAAACTACGATAGAAATACAATCATAAGTGATGATGTCTTACGCTCATTTGGAGTCATCGCTTCCTATCATACGGTAAACCCTTAAAACTAATTATCATTCCAATAACGAAGCCTCTTTCTTATGCTAGAATAATGATGCCAAAATCTATCATAAACTAATATCATTTAAAAGTTTTTCCATCTACACTACTTAAAATCTATTTCCACGCTATTAGAGAGAAGATATGATACAAATTAAATATAGAGAAGAAATAACGAAAGATTCTGAACAATAAAGTTTGAAATATTTGGAAAGCTTTTCCTATTTTCAAAATGCATTTGTCTTAAGTTTTAAGAAAACAATTTTATAAATAATCTCAATAGTTAATTAAAGTCACATAATAATTTGGAAGAAATATCTTATTTAATGTTTTTACAAATCATACGTCTTTGTATTTCTAAAACAACTGACGCTAATTCTTACAGCGCTATGTTCATCGAAGAAACTGGAGAAATGCTAACTGTTGACTTCCCGATTTCGATTTATTGTTTGCAGTGAAATCAGCTATGCTTTGGTTAAAAGAAATAAACCCTAAATGAGAAATTATAATTTGTATTAAAAATTCAAATAAATATTACCAATGTGACTACCATTTCGAATACGTACACCAGTCACAAAATCATTCCATGTTACAAGACCCATCACTTCGGTTTCCAATAGTATGAACACCTAAAATTTTATACTAGGGTCAACTTTTGGTTTCAAAATAATCGCTCGAAACTAAACCTTATTGAGATTCTCATTCTCTTACGATATACAAAAATTGACCTTTTCCGGGTGAGCTTTTTGATGTAAATAAAGTTCTTTCTTCAATGCTTGGATGATACTAAAACCAACTGCTACCGGCTTGCCTTCTTTAGACTGTGGTATCCTAGAAAAATAAAGTAACTCAACTGTTTTTGAACTTTTTCATAAGCAAAGTAGTATCAGGAATAAGACTTCTTAAATATTGTAATCAAGTATTTAAACGTAATAGAAAAATCCTCAAAAAAAAGTTCGTGACAAAACGTTAGTTTTTGATATTACTTTCCAGAATATAGACAACACAAAGTGTCCCAAAACACTTCTTTATATTGAATAATAGCGTAAATATTGAAAAACAGCTTATTGTACCAAATAAAGATTCTTTTTCCCTAATTCTAAATTCCTATTTCATATAATAACAAAAAAATACCAGTGAACTCTTTTTACTGAATGCCCACCACATAAATTAACGTCAGATAAGTCAACGCCATTATCAATGAGAAACTGTACAGCAGTAGGAGACTTATGTACCTACAACATTGCATTCAACGTAATCAAACATAATTTTAATTAGTAAAAGTGAGAAAACTTCAAAGTTTCAGTGTCTGATATAATAAGAGAATGAAATTATAACATGCAATATCAAGCATCTTACAATTTATTATCTTTAAGCATTCGCAGACCTACCAATTGCTGAACCAATATGTGGTCATTCTCATGATCTCCAGCTGACATCGTATCTGAATAAAACAAATCCGGTGAATCAGCTATCTGTCTCATACGCTGTGCTTCAGTATTACAAGCTGCTATTCCACTCGAAGCCTAAAAATAAAATTTTCCAGCTGCTACATCTGTAACGCACAATATTATGATGCTGGCCATTATTTTTGGGATATAAGAAGTACATAAATGCAAATGCAAGCATTTCTCATATTACGAGGATTCGAATTTTCACTTAACACAATACTGCTTAATTTCAACTCTAATTCCCTGAAACCTTCCCGACAAGTTGAAAAATTCTTTAAAAACACTTCACAATCAATTCAAATAAAGAGGCATATATTCAAATACGACTGGAAATTTTACATTGTGCTAACATGCGAATTAATCCTCCTGACCAATACAAAAAGTTTATGGGATAGAGAATAATTATAAGCATAAACTATTAGTCTCAAAATAAATGGAAAAATTGTTAATGCAGATTGTTTCGAAAAACAGCATGATATAATGAATTAAAAAGATAAGAAATCACCTTTTGACTATTACCACCCAAATCTTTTTCACCTTCAATAAGGACAACTTTTGCACCTTCGTGTATCGCTTCTAATGTGGCAGACAAACCAGCTAAGCCACCACCAACAATAATAACTGGTTCCGTGAAATCAGGTACCTGCAAATTACGTGTACCTAAAACTCACGGCTAAGAAAAAAACAAACTTGTAATACAAATCTATTTTTTGTAAAGAACACTACAGAAGCATTTCTTTGCAAACAATGAATTTGTTACAAAACTATCTACTCAAACTTTTATGATTTGTTGTATTCGGTTCAAATGAATCATACTTCTAAAATACCAGTGAGAACTATATGTTAAATAGATCTTTTTATCAAGTAAAATACTTAAGTACAATTTATTACGAAAAATTCAAATCTTACTACGCCAACAGCAAACTCAGTGACCATCGCTAGTAACAGATTTGTTGCAAACTTCATTAAAAATGCAAAACTTTCTCGTGCAGAAATTCTGAAAAAATTTGATATAAACTTATAATACCTTTCACAACGACATCATCTCTTTTTCAATAACTGCAGGCAAATTCATATCACATTCACTTTACAAGACATACCGATTCATTTCCGTACCACTATTTCATGCAATTTAGAATATTTATTAATTTTCAACGAGGACCTCCAGCAATAACAATACCCTTGACTGTTATTTCGGATGAAATAACAAAAATTAGTATTAAGATGAAGTGAATGACCTAACTTCATTAATATTACGAATTGATAACTATATCTTGTATTTACACGGAATAAGTA
>UYYF01004408.1:0-55915 GCA_900618365.1 Thelazia callipaeda
TATATATATATATATATATATATATATATATATATATATATATATATACACGAGATTGGGAGCAAAAATGTTAAAATAGTATTTTAAGAGAACAGTTGTCTTTGAATATTTTATTTTTTAGAATGACTGTCAGTGAAAATTTAGACTGCAGATATAATATGCGCTCAATTTTTCATTTTGCAGGAGTTGCTGCTTACTTTTTCAATATTGTTTTACGTCGAAATTCGTTGGCAATAAAGTCGATAAACTGAAACTTCTTGCGCGCAGACGACAATGCGTAAAAGAAATAGCTAAAGCTTGTCTTGTGGAGTACAACGAAGCAACAACAATAACAACAAGTTACTAACTACGACTTTATCATTGTTTTTGTCACTTCTGTCATTGATTGCTATTGTTAAAGAAGCAAACATTACGCATTTTACTGCATTATTTCAGATTTTTGTGTATTTTTGGTTAGCACAGCTAAGCAAATCAAACATCACAGTGCATGGCTGCTGAAGGCCATGCATTGCCGTCCACAACCTCTGCCCTTGCTGCCAACTTCATACAAGCAGACTTTAGCGAAACACATCCCACAACTAATAAGAGGTTACGTATATTTTTGCTGATTTGTTCATTCTCTGAGATGAGAGTTTTCCATCGCACAAAATTCCACTTATTTGACGAGTGCATTTGTTAATTTGGACCAATTAAAAAGTATGAAAGTGATATATTGAAGTATTGTGTTGGCATTAATTGCTCAAAAAGTAAACGCTTGAGAAGCAAATGCGAAAAAAAACAAACTTTTCATTTAATAACGTGTTGTTGACTGTTGTGAATCAAGTCAGACATATTGATTGTAACTTCTACTTAATACTGGAATCAAATAATAGTTAATCGGCGTAATAACCTCGAATAGAGTAAATAATTTTGTCTCCATGGAAATCCTCGTCCCGCTTCCTTAAAATAGAAACTGTAAACAACCTAACTTCAGGCTCTCATAACAAAAATAGCTCTCATTTTCAAAGAGTATACAATTTTTGAAATTTTATAAAGATAATCCCTTTTTTTCAATCTTTATTGAATGACATAAGGAAATGGGTCTGCCTAAAAGTCCTAGTGAGTAGATTGATTTGGCTTCCCTCTTCTTTAAATGTTTTTTCAGTGGGTTCAAAGGTCCCGATAGACATGACCTACTTAAAATTTATTATTTTTTTAAAAATTGTGAATAAAAATACATTTTTTAATTTTTTGGCTTAATAGCCTACTAGATATATGCCTGCAAAGAGCAATAATTTTTAAAATTGTAATACCATTTGTTTTTGTAATTTCTTTCGAAAAATTCATGAAAAAAGTCAGATATTATGGATTCTTAGACAAGCTTGACCTTACTCGTTCATGGCTGTAATTAGGTTTGCAGTAATGAATAGAGTCAGTACTTGAAAGCAGACGAGAATGATGACTCTCAACGACCTTTTGGTCTTAAGACGTCATTCATTTCATACTTACAGTGCTTAATGTCCTCGGCACCTACTTTTCTATATGCGACAATTTTGTCTTATTCTATATTCAATTTAGGAGCTATACAAATTCCATTTCATTTACATTTATATCAAGACTGAAGTAATCAATTTCATCTGTTATCAATCATCTGCAGATAAGTGACGTGCGCATTTTAATTATGGACTTAAAATGTGGGCTTCATGTAGTTTTTTATTAGTGGCTGAGGTACTACTTGAGTAATCTAAAATAATTGGAAATTCGCAGAATAATAGTAATTTAAGTGGAAAAAGAATGTCTGCCTATATAGTCTTGCAAGTGAGCGGGATTTCATGATGGACGGAAATGAGATTCAAGAGAGAAATAAACACATTGTACTCAGTTTGAAGCAGATTTTAGTATTTATTATTTCCCAACACTGAGTATAACCATTTACAATTAAAGTACTTACATTTGCTGAACGCATATTATTACACGTATATACATACATAAGTGCCGTAGTAAAATGACCTCAATTTCAATTATAGATCGTATTTTTGCTTTTCAATTCGTTTATTGACCGCTACGAGGGGGTCCCCTACTGGCACATTTGTAATTACTAATATCTTTGATTACATTTTCAATTTTATTACTTCACTTACACCTTTTCTTTTAAGAACAAAAATCTTTTCACAGACGAGAATATCTGATTTTAAGCTGTCTAACACACTATTACCGTTGGCTTATTTATTCTCCTGTCAATCAATTTTAATTGCAAATGTAATTCAGATTTAATTCAATAATAGTAATTAATAACTAATTCTTTCTACAAGTTAAATTCGCGTGCTTTAATTTGATTTCCTGTCGTTGATTTTTTTTTCGCTTCTGTGGGATTACTTCAAAATGATAAAAACTTTCCGATTTATCAGCAAACTTTGAGTGCATTTATTCAAAACAATTTCTTCTTCTATGTGTGAAAGGAAAGAACTATAAGTGCATTACGGATTCATTACCATTTCCCTTCGTCACTTTTATACTTGCATTAGTTTGCACCTTCCATTTGTTCGCATAAAGCAAAAGAGTACTGATTGTTTTACAATACTTTTCATTGCAAATTTTGATACTTTTTATATTTTTCAAAGATGGCACTTCTTTGTGTCAATTTAATTTATTCACTTACATGTAATTCATCCACAATATGCATAAATTTTTCATTGCAGAAAATGCATACAAACATGCAATGAAAAGTTTGAACTGATAATAAATTGTTTATTTTGTTTGCTAATTCAAAATCTTTGTTTAGTCCCGATTGATTGGCTTCTATTGATTGGCTCTAGAAGTTGTTTACTGGTACTAAAGGTTAGATCAGTGCAAGTTATTTATTTCCTACATTAAAAATATGTCAAAATCATTTGAGTTGCACTGCTGAAAGTCATTTATTGACTCATTTCGTTTGCTTTTAAGAGATTTGAATGAAATATTTTGATAACTATTTGCCTTGTTGATCGGCAAGTGCGATTGTTAATAATTTATAATTGTATATGTTAAATTATCTTTCAACTTGGAGAAAGCATAATTTCATTCATACAATTTTATAGATAAAAAATGCGTTAGCAAATTTCAACTTTGACATTTTTTAGTTTGCTTCAAATTATCTATTCGTACTTATTGCTAATTCGTTTGATATTTTTTCCAAATTACTGCATTCAACATATTCACTACAATTGCATTAATTCTTAACGTTTTTTAGAAGTACTACAAATTATGGTAGACTTCAAGTCAGCGTTTGATACAAATCATTTGGTTCTGAGTTTTCAGCTATTAGCTCTTTAGTCATAATTTATTCAAAAGAGTATTGATTTGCTAGTTAACTGATAAATATACTATTGATTGCATTCTGACCTACTCCGGTCAATAAATGACCTTTACAAAATGCATTTTGTGGCGTACTGATGGAAATTGCACGAATTTTTGCTGCCAACATTTTTTCTTCAATTTCTTTGAAGGAAGAAAACAAAAAATTGAAATATTAAATACTGAAAAATGAGAACAAAATAACAAATTAAAAATCAGAGCAGTAGAGTGGGAATTGCACAATAAGTGAGAATGAATGAAAGAATTTGTTGGATTAATTTCTATTCGGATGTATTATATATATATCTTTGTAAAATTCATTTTATTGCAATTCCATCATAAATTTATGCATTTCCAATTATTCAATCACATACTTTTATGCTTTTTTAAATTCGATTCTATCACTTTTCTCAAATATTTTATTCAATAAATTCTGTATGATTCATCATTTTCATTGCTTTAATCTCGTCCTTTCAATAAGTTAGTCATTGATTTTTTAAATTCATAGCAATTCCTTTCATAATCAAGTGATTGATTAATTAATTAAATAATTAATTATTCACGCATTCAATTTTGTGGTCATGAGTTCGCTTATTGATTTTAATTAAATAAAGGCTGCAAATGTCACGCGAAGATTTCAAGACCTTGCGAAAGAACAAATTATTATTATTGGTCATTATGTCACTAAGATTGACCAGCTGCTTCTTATGAATTGCATAAATATCCGCCTTTTTCTTTCTTCTAATATATTCATTCCATATAACATTTATTGTGCCATTCTTTTTTTGCTTCATTCCCTTTGCCCTCATTATACAGTAAATTATGACAATTCTCTTCATATATAAGCAAATTGTTAAATCTTATTTCGTTCTTATTTTTGAAGTAGTTTTTTCCTCAAAAATTATCCTTACAGTAATTGCACTATCACTTTTATAAGCCAGAATTTTCGTCTCTATCATTGTTAGTGTTAATAATAATATCAGAGCCATCACTGTCAAATTCAGTGATAGTTATTACAATAATTACCAGAAAATTGAAGCTAATATCTTTTTATTACAAAAAATACTTTTTAAAAAATCATTTCAAGTACCAATTAACAGAATAATTGTAAAAGAGTTGTTGACTGCAAACAAGAAATAAATGAGACAAAATTCGTAAGCCTTTGCAAAAATAATTCATTTCCGCGCACTCAAAACATCTCTGCTGATCTCGCGTACTTTTTCTAATTTTCTGCATTATTATCGAAATCAGTGCATTTTCGTGTGATTGTAGAGAGACTCATTTTGATTAAAGTGATTGATAGGTATATCCGATTAGATTGGATCTCAAACAAATTGCAGTTACTTCAAAAGACAACTTAACGCTTATCTTTGCTTCTCGCATATGTGCGAATGTTTGGGCATTGAAGCAAGTTCAATTCTGTTTCTATCTGACTTAACTGACTTGCAACTTTAAATAGTTGTTATGACGTCAAATGTAATATTATCAAAGTATTATTTAGTAAAGATATGTTTGGCAGAAGTTAAGATTGCGAAAAATTGTAGAATGGTTCCATAATGCTTAGTGTTTTAAGAACTTTCATATTTTCTACTATTTTCATCAGAAGCTGGCAGCTTCTTTTCCTCAACTTCATAGTAGGCGTTTTATTTCAGATGTAATGAACAAAAGTTACGAATCAATGGTAAATTATTAACCGGTAGAAACGCTTTACTCAGAAGTTTAATAAACTTTCAACAAACTCAATTGTGATGGAAAATGGATGAAATTGAATTACGTCATAAATATACAGAAAAGATTTTCTTTAAGGGATTTTCTTTCGCTAATAATTCCATTTTATTTGAGGAAATATGCAAACACTGCTAGTAGTTTTGGATAATCGCAATGGAAATATTTCACTACCAATTTGCAACTCAAAAGATTGTTCGATTTCAAATGATAATTCATTTCTGATATGACCACTTCTTATATTGTTATTAATTAAAATTTAATACATTAAATACGATTTATGATGTGACAAAGGAAGAATTTCGCGAGCTTTCATAGTGAACTGCCTCTTATTGCTGCCTGCCAGTCAATTATTCTAAAGAATTGAATGTAAGACTAAAAGTTATATCTGAATTTTTTTGGTAACTTTCACGAAACTACAACTATGCATACTGAAGTGTGAGACTAAAGACGGTTCTACTTCAGTGCTGCATCGTTTCTAAGCAAAAACTTTTTATACAAATAAAATTATCAAATTTTAAGTGAAAATAATCATTTAAAAAATGTCTTTGCTCACTTTTAAACAATATTTTTATTTGTCCTTTCAATTAATTCAGCGATTGTCACTTATTTTTTATTAAATATTTTTGTTGGATGCATTTTAAATACTGACAAAACTTCAATTTTTGTTAGCTAAATTAACTCGAAATCAAATCTATATCAGTTGGGTGAAGAAAACATTTGAATTTTTTCAGATTTGATGACTTGAGTCATAAAGAGTTGCTTCTGATCCCATTTACTCTTCTCTAAGTTTAAATATTGTTTGAACTTCGCATGCAAGTTTCATTTTGATAGATATAACTGTGAATTATTACTTGGGCATGAGTTTCGCGCATTCCAATTACTTTTCCACAAAGCCTTCAGAACCTGCTTGAATCGAATTTTATTGGTAATTATAATACTAAATTTCTAAATTAAAAAGCCTTAAATAGCACTCATTTCTTGTAGCTCAAGACATTAGTGATTTTTTAATATTTGAATCAAATACAATGAAATCGAATATGTCAATGCCAACACTTTTTTGGATGCGTTAGATAGATGCCAAGTTTCTATTATAAATGTTAAGATTCATACATCAAAACATCAATTTTTATAAATGTATTTTTTGTTTTCGCATTATTTTCTCAAAAAGTGGCAAATAGAAAGCGAAAAATAAAATAAAATGAAAATTTTATGAAGAAATTGACTTTTGTTGACTTTGTTTTAAAAGCATCTTACTTACATCTTTTTTTTTTGTTTTTTGAGGAAAGTTTACTATTTTTTTTAAAGCGCAAATTTATGTTACGAAAAATAAAAAAGTTGGTCTACAGTTCAAAGTTCAATTCATAGTGAAACTAACTCACACAAACAGTGTCTGTTATGGAATATATGCTTTAACGTTTTATTGATAAACGTTGTCCATTTTGGGCTCTTTTACTTTTTATGTAAACTGTAGTTATGACGTACTGCTTATCCATAATTGATTTAGAGATTTACTTATCCATTCAGATTAATTTTGTATTTAAACATTATAACATATATCGCTGCTGCTTATAAATATTTCAAGGATTTCACTATTTTCATTAATGTATAATTTTTGATAGTGTTTAATGATGCAAATTTCAGCTCTAATTTCTTGTTATTATTAGATCCTATAATCAATTATTTTCCTTTCTATTCAAGTCGAATTTGATTTTACCGGTTTAATTTTAACAATTTATTGAATTTCAAGCATTAGTCAAAGTTGCAAATGCATTTATAATTTGGTACATTTTCATGAACAGCAATTAATTAATTGTTTCAAATTTAAGTACATATGCAAAATCGAAGAAACTTTCAAATGATAAGATTTAGTAATATTTTCAAATTATGAATTGCGGTCTATAAACTTGGAAATTGAAATCTTAACAAGCTTTCCTTAAAAATTATCACTTAGAGCGCAACTCATTGCAATCATTTATTTATATGATTGCAACTATTTAATTATCTTTATCAGATTTAAAACTGCTAATACTATTATCGTTGTTGTACTCGTAAGCATTTTAGCCAACAATCTCATAAGCACCTTTTTACACTCAAAAGTTTCCATCAGTTTCAAATAATTGTCTCTGACTGAACTGCATATATCCCTGATATTATAAGTTGCTATTATACTCTGCAGACCACTTTCGTTTAAATTGTTATGCAGTTTTCGATGTATATTTCTACTGTCGATTACATTGAACAAAACTATTGAATTATTTATAGCTAGCTGTGATTATAATAAACTATTTTTGATTTTGCATCTTTGTTCCATGATAACTTTGGGATTGATTTCGAGCGAAATGAAAATTTCGAATTATTGGAAAATAGATGATGATTAGAGTTGCTTCTGTTTGCTTTGTACTTGAAATGCATAAGTGAATTTAGTTTTTATTCCTCTTTTTCTTTAATGCTTTTTGAGTCACAAAATTTATGTTGAAAGTCAAATTCGAAGTAAATAATCAGAATTTAACTTTTTATTTTCAAATGGAAATCGGCGTTATCATTGACTTAGAACATAGCAAGTGAATGTACGCGGTGAATTCAAGGAAAATACAAACCTTTTTAGCCACATACTATTCACTCACTCATTCATTCTACTTCTATCTTGCCAGAATCCAACTGTGTGCCGAACTTGCGCATTGAAGCCACTTTCGATATGCTCAAATTGTTTGGTCGTTTTGGGAAGAAAAAAAAGCTGAAAAAGTACTCTGATAATTTATTTACTATTTATTACTTGTTGACGATTGAATAATAAAGTATTCTGATTACTTTGTATAAAAATGAAATTATAGATTAATAGATTTTGTTCGGAAATAACTGTAGCTAATTTAGCTTATTTACCATTTATTATTGAAAATGAAAGTTCTTAGAGTGTGTGCTATATTTTTAAAGCAGAATTCTTAACTGTTATATTTTTGTTATTGTTATAATTATCATATTATCAAAATCAATGCTATTATGTATTTTATCAGTTTCAATTATCTATTATCGCTTTGATAACTCCAATTATTATTGATTGTTATCATTAAACGCTTTAGATTTTTCCTAGCAAAAATTTTTTTAATTTTCAATTTTTATGTAAATTTTCTTGCAAAGCCAAGTGGTCATAAAATAATTTGCATACGGGCATGAATGTTTGAAAGCTATCAAGTGTGTTTACAGTGCAGTCAGTTTAAAATAAGAACAAGCAAACATGGATAATATTTTCAGTTTAGCAATTCAGAGGTAGTGTTTACTCTCAACTTCATTGCTATGAGTTGTCAGCAACTGATATAAGTGATTAGTGTTATATTTATTTAATCTCCAAGGTATTCGATTTGCTTTAAACAAAATCTTTTTTATCATTTCAGAGTTTCGTTCGATGAGCAGCAGGTAAAAACTTTCATTTACGACAAGGAAAGCAACAGAACTCCGTTAGAATTATCACGACCTAAACAACTATTTACCAAGTAATTTTGCTCAGTTATATTAGCTCTCCAATATAACTTTTCTATGATCTGAAATATTAACATGAAACATTTCCGACCCGTTCGATAATAAGTTTATCATTTGTCTGCAAATGGTAAACTTATGTATACTCTGTTGTCATCGTTAAGAGCAAGATTAAGATATGCTACCATTCTATGACAAATATGATTTTACATGGTTATTATGTATCTAATGATTTCTGGCAGACCAAAATATAACTATAACCATAAAAGTAATCAATAGTTCGATATGACGTTTAGATTTATGCAGTGAGAGAACATATTAGCAATAAGCTGCAAGCACATCAATAATTTTTCGAATCAGTAATTTTGTTCACTACCATTTTTATCATTGAAATTTCTCACAAATATTCCCTTCCATATTTTGTGCAAATTTTATTGAAAAAGTTATGGATGTAGCTGGCTACTTGTGCCAGAAAATGAAACATTTATGATTTTTATTTATTCCCAAAATTTAATTATTCTCATTTATTTTCACTCATTCTTACAATGAGATCAACTCCATTTTAGATTCTATGACATTCGTTGATTTGTTTTGAAAAGTTTGCTGAACCAGAATTGAACAAATCTAAGCTAAGTAAAAATTTTCTTAACCCAAATTGCTATCAAAAATTATTGTTTTTAGTTGTGCAATATAAAGCCAAATGCAACAAAACTTTGCAAATTCATTCACTATAACTATAATTATCATAATTGTCGTCGTAATTGCTGTTATTGCTATCAATACAATGATAATAACGATAATAATATTTCCTAATAATTTTTGATATTATTGCCAAAATACATTTTTACAGAGAAAAAATTGCATGTAGCAGCAATTTTCAAGGTATTCTGCCAATTTTTAAATAACCACACAAGGTTTATAATTTATATGTTATAAATTACCAGTTATTTTCTATTTCAATTTAATATTTGCTAATTGATATTAAAGGTGATCGATCTAAATAACAAATGTATCATATAAGACATCATGGCGTGCTGTTAGCAGTTTCAAGCTAAGCATTAATTAAAGAATTGTAATTCATCTTGCATTATTCTGAAGAGCCTTGCTTTGCATCCAAATTTTACATTAATTTTCACTATAGTTTTACGATTTCGTACGATGATAATAAGTAAACAGTAAATACATCGCAGAACGAGTGAACAGTAGCTTCTTTTCCAAGCTTACTTTGAAATGTTTCAATTACAGCTCTCATCTTACTTAGCATCTGTATTATTATTTGGTTGTGTTTCAATCACAAATAATACATCACGTAATCCAACGCTGTTTTTGTCATTACTCATCTCATTCATTCACATAATTTTCACGTAATTTATAATCAGATTGACAGAATAATCTCTTGTTCACATTTTAACTGCACCTAGCATTACTTATCTGATAATTATTGATGGAATCAGCGATATTCACATCAATAATTGTTCGTAACAAGTTTTTGAAACTTCCAGCCACTTTACTTAGTAACAATTCTTATCCATAAAATGTGCCAAGCATGAAATAGGTGAAAATGAAAACTTTTTAATGCCACTAGTATTGTCCAATTGATGGCTTTACATGGCTGAAGTTTCCTTTTGTTTAATTTGTCATAACTCTTATAAAAGATAGCTTCTATAATTTCTATTTAGTATGCATTTCTGTGGTCACTGCCATTCATCTCATTCGAAAACGTTCTTCCATTGCGTAGACAAAAAGTAAGAATGGAAATTTCAAGTTTTGCATACTTTGAAATAGCTTTTAAATTAATGTATGAAAGGAATTTTGAGTTTTAATACTGAAATGAAATTAATTTATTTGCGCACTATTCAGTTAACCTCCTCATTCATTTATTCACTTAAAATAGCAAGTAACTGAAAGGTTAAATAAATTTAAGATGTGCTCTTTACAGTCTGAAAAGTATCCTACACACCATTTTTGACCATTATTTCTCTTAGTTCTGGACATGATCGATGCATGCTATTTCAGTGTGCACATTCAATCAGTGGTCTATTTACGGTTCTCCAAAAAAAATTTCACGTGAAACCTATCTTTTTCATAGCGTAGACAAACAAGAAAAAATTTCACTCTTTACCATGCCGAATGCTTTCATTTCATTTCGTTTGAAAGTTCAGTTTTTCAGTGTTTTCGGTTATATTAGAGGTTGTCCGTTAATAAAGTTTGATCTTTTAAAAATAATTGCGCGTATATTTTTATGAGGAATTCCGAAGATGAAATACGAATGTAAAATTAACGAGGTTGCAATGACGAACAAAAAAATTATACTTGTCCAAATTTACGTAACATTCCTGACGTAGAGCCTTAAAGTAATCAATATCGATTAATTTTTTCTGCAAAATTTAACTGCATACCAGCCAGTGTGGGAAGTGTGTGTGTGTGTCTCATTGGTAATTTATGCGCTTTAATTGCTTGTTTACGGGATTAACTAACGAACTAATGCAGCGAATGAAAATAGATTAATTGTTTGCGTATTTGACAAACTTTTCGGGTACTTTATTGAAGTTCTGTACGGAAATGGAAATTAGATTGGTCTGAAAGGTTGGTGAGAGTTTTCAAACTTGCAGTGACGACTAGGTAATTATGTTTTGGGTCCTTTCATCGATGAAGCTCACTCTAACTAACGTTTTCACTGGCGTATTTCTTTAATAATTACTGCTTTTAGTTGCTGAGGAAATCAAAGTAACTGAAATAATGAGTTTTATGTGATTAATTCCACGTATGACGTGACATTAGCATAAAGTTATGCTATATCATCCTTCTCTGTCTTATGGCTCCTTAATGATTGTTTTTCAAGTTTTTAGAGTTAATCACTAAGTTCTGCACTACCCATTTTTTTCCATCGTGTGCTTAGGGTTAAGTTTTTACTTCAATTTTTAATCTAATATAAGAAACGTATTGTTAGGTTCACTGAATAAGTAATATATTTATGCACAAATGTTTATGAGTAGTCAGTCTATGTAATTGATAACGTGCAAGTATGCCACTCTTTAAGATAGTTTGTACATTAACATAAACTTACGTGACATTACGTTTAACTTTCATATTCCTTGTGCAAAATCTAAGTAACACAGAAAAGTTTATCTACAGTTTTCTTCCTAAACATATGGTTAATGTACATTTTTGAGTTCACGCCTCAGTAACAGAAGTACGAGAATAAGTATGTTTAATTCATACTTAATCTTATGAATTATTTACTGCAAGACATTGGTTAGCTTTTGAAGATAGCTTTCTTCTTCCTCCCTTCTATTTTCTCGATTTATTTAATCACGAATTTTGGAATGATCTGCTCTTATGAAGATAAAAGTGTGCCATATTAAAAGTATTCACTTTCCGAATTTCGATAATTTTCCAGTATTTGTTTATTTGCGGCTTTCAAGCCAGGAGAAAGCCAAAAGTTAAATAAAGAATTGTTTAAAACCGTTCTATTTGATTCATTTTCATTCGCTGTGCAGTACAGATGAGAAATGCTTAAGCAAAAAACAGAACTTCCCAATTATAAATTGCCTACATGGAAACTTCTAATTCTGGTGATACTTTTCTCTCAACTTTTACGTACTCAAAGAAAGCAAATATATTTCTTTTGTTTTGGTAGATTTGTGTAAGACCTGTAACGGTTTGTTTGCCTTGTTTTTCAGTGATTTTGCTGTTAAAACTTGGTGTTTTGGATGCCAACAAGAAAGTTTGATCTGACAACAAATGGAGGAGAGGTTATTATTTCTCAATTTGCTTGTTCATCGCGTGCAAATTTGTCACCAGCGAGCAATTGTGTTTGTGCATATAATGTATTGTACGAGTAGTCTTCTTTCTTTGAAGAAGTTTTTTTGAAACAAGATTTTGTTGGCAAGTCTACATTTGGACAAATGTATAGCAGACAGTACACGTGTATGTTTCTCATGAATTATTGTAAAAAATATTGTGGTGCTTTTTTTAATCTCAAGGAGTTGCATCGCAGATTTTTTTAAACTATGTGAAATTGTTGATGCATTTATGCGCTGCATATAAGCAAGGCAGCGCAGTGTTCTAGAATTTGATCACTTTTATTCTTTTAATCTTATCTGCAATAGATTTTTGTGCAGATAAACAAGAATAACCAATTTTAGATTTTCAGTTGTTAGCATATGCCAAAGCATCTTTCACTTTCGGGATATGTCATAGTTATTGTAAGAAAAAGGAACACTTTTTTAGATAGCTATACATATACTACTATTGGCAGACTTGGTTTTATGGTCTGCATTGTTATGTAGGCTTCTTATCTTGAAAGTAATCGTACAAATAGCGTATTTTGTCCATATTCATGGCAAACACATGTTGGAAATGTTTCTTTCTTTCTTATCATTTCTCGTGTTTAGATTGAAGTAGAAAAGAATTGTTGAATCGATCAGATGTTTCCAATGATTAAATTTAGCTCGAAATGGAAGGGAGTTAATTTATTTGTGAGCCAAATTGTTAATTACAGCGGAAATGTGTATTCCATGACTTGAGCATTTTGAAGCTTAGCAGGCGATTTTATTTTGCTCCATTATATTTTGGGTTTTGTCCAGATTGCTAACTTTATTTCATTTTGTTCTGCTTACTTTCTACTAGTAAAAGGCTTTACTAATCTTGCTCTTTTTCGCACATCAGGCGTATGCTCATCTATAACAAACTAGCTCGTCGTAGTAATTACTCGAAGTCTTTTTGCTTGCATTCCGTCTTTTCTGGCTCACTAACGCACATTGTCTGATTTCAGTTACGATGCTTAGAGTTTTATATTTGAATTTAACAAGTTTACTGTCTAAGCCTTGCTGCTGTTCTCACTGTTGCTTACTTATTGCTCTGATTGTTTTACATTTCATTTGTTTCTCGTTCATTGAGAGTGAACATTATTTTGCACTGCACTATGTATGCAAAAATTGCTTCGGCAATTGTTCACATTTATTGCCATTCTAATATGCTTCATGCAGTGTTGTTTGTTTTATAAATACTGCAGCACCTGAATATTTTTTTCGCTTATTAATCATTTCTTCTCTTTATGATGATCAAATGACTATTAGTAATTATGAATTGATTTGATCTAATTTGTATTAATGATTCAGAAAGATGCTTATTAGTTACAGTCTTAAGCTTTCTGTTTGCAGTATCGATAAAAGAGCTAGAGATTGATTCCACTGGTTGGTTTGCACAAATCCGATTAGCAGTATGATCTGAGCAGCTGTAAAAGTTTCACTTATATATCTTCATTGTAGTGCCAACTGTTGTTAAGCTGTGGTAGATGCACGGATGAATAAATGAATATTTTTAATTATTAGTGAAGAAAGGATTGATGTGTGGTCAGTTCATAAATATTCTTGTTTTTTACATAATATTTGCAAACTTGACCATTTTTGCAGTTGATAATTCATAAGTTAATGTAAACAGTGTAAATTGAACGGGCTACAGTGTTTAGGAACTTCTGATATTTTAAGCAGTTATATTTTGTAATCCACTTTTCAGATGTTTTTTTTAGTTTTGCTTTTTTCTTTGCAAGTAGGTCACAATTAGGCATGCTCTACATCAATATTTTTATTCGTTTTTGTGTTTGTTCATCCATTCTGTTGTGAAGATGGAAGTGTTGTTGTGGCATTCTTTTTAAAGTAAAGCGAAATATTTTCACTTAATTCTAAGTTTTCATAAAAAATTTAGAATTAATTAAATGTGATTAGTGAAAAGAAATGGAGAAACTGAGACAGAATTGTTCTCAGATATTTCAAATTTATCATAATGTGTTATGTTTGATTTAAAAAATATTTATAATTGCATATATCAATCAGTCTTCAGTCTTCATTTATCGCACATACCACTCCGGAAAATAGTTTTTTAAGTGCGAAAGTCGCTCAGAGAAAAGTGTGTTCACGTTGTACTTTTCACAGAGATGTATGTGCATGAGTTATGTCGTTCTGTCTCTGTAGATGTACTCAATTCCGATATTTCAAGAAAATATACGCCGTAAAACAAAGCATGTATTAGGCACAGTTGTAGTCACAACTGCCACGTTCTAATTATTACGATACTGATAGTGACTGTGAAGCAAAGTCGCAGTGGCTAGCAAGCAATCACATTGTTATGAGTTTACTGAAGAGCAGTAATTTAATTAATTACATTTTAGAAAGAAACCAGGGGGCAAGAAGTGTGATTTGAGAAAATTTGCCTCTTTTGGTTTTTTTGTTTTTTGTGTGAAAGATTGTTCTATTCTGAGGCTTATATTTCAAGTTATTCACTATAAACTGCACACACTTTTGCGTAACCAAATTGACTACTCTTGTCCTCTGCCCTGCCCCTTCATACCTTTTTTTGGCTCCCATTGCATTGATAGTATTGAGTGGAAATCAATTACCTCAAGCCTAGACTGCTGCTTAGACTAGGTTTCAGGAACTAGCGTTTATATTGTTCTTTAATGTCACTGCTACTCTTTATAGTCGTAAAGCATAGAGCAGTGACTGGTCCTGAAACTGAAGATAACGTTAATCTTGACAAGCAAGTTCTATCTTTTTACATGTGGCAATTTTTGAAATTTGGTTTGAATGCATATGCATATGGACAAGAATTCTAATTACGTCAAAATTTGGGGTCATTTGTCATATCACAAATTAATTTAAGGCTTGTTGTAATTAATTGATAAACATTCGTGTTCATTCATTGTCATCTTATAGGCTAGCAACTTTATGTTTTCGAAAACATTTTATAGTTTCAGCTCAATTTTAGCTCTTGTAAAGAGTTATTATTTATTGCATATTCAGTTGCATGTTCTTATAATTGAGATAAAATAAGCTCCCTCTTCAACCACTGATTGCTTGTTTTTGATATAATTTGAGAACTGTTCTTCTGCGTATTCACTTGCTCACACGTATATTTTATCATGTTACCATATTCGTGTGCAAATCATACAAATACGTGAGAGAAATGGATATCAGCTGCTAGTATTTATTAAAGCGAGTGATATGTTTCATGTTTGTATAGGTCACTTTGTAGCGTGCCAGTTGTAGTAATTTCATTTCAATGAGCAGCTGTAAATTAGTGTTTCTGGAAGCAGTTGTTGGTTGATTTGACCTGGGATTACTACCTTACTTATTAGCTCATAGTCTGATGCTTTTGCTATTTTTCATATTCAACTTTCATCGTTAAAAGTGTGAAAAATTCAAATCATTAAAAGTTTATACAAAGTTTATACACTCTTTATGCATAGATTGAAAAAGCTCATACTAAAAATACATACATAAAGTTCTGATGGCTTAGTTTTACTTTTCTGTTAAGGAAGTTTTGTTTTTTGAAACTAAAATAGCTTACCTTCAAGAAAACAGCTATTTGGTTTTTGATGATAACAAATGCTGATGTGTTCTCGAACTGCTGTGAAATATTTGTATACTGAGGAAAGTCGTTCTGTTATGAAAAAACGCTAGTTATTAATATATCATTTCATCGCCTACTCTCGTTGCCTTGTTGTATAAGCAAAAACGAGTGCAAAATTACTTTATTTTTCCATTCAGAATTGAGATTGAGAGTAGGAAAAAAGGTTAAAATATTTAGTTGAGTAAAGTTATTTTCATTAAAAAAGTATCGTGCAGAGTTTTTCAAACCCTTGTTTGGTTGCTATTTTACTATCGAAGTTGCATCAGATTCGATTATTGATGATAAGTATTTAATTATGGTTCTTAAGCAAATGATTTCAGTCCAGAAGCTCCGCCAAGTAGAATAACGGTTGTCGCGGAAGAATCGGAAATGCCGACGACAATAATGCCTCCAGCGCAAGTGGAAGGTAGCCGATATGCATCAGTGATTAGTAGCCCTCCCCTTCCGGCCCTCGTAAAGTTAGTTGTGTTGATTAATTCTTATCTGCCATAGAAATGACAGGGATGATTGAGTGAGTAATATTTATTGTTCAATTTGATTACTGAGTGATTGATTGCTTTGGCTCTTTCCATGCCTTTATTAATTTATTACCATGTTTGCAGTATTGTCAACATTAAATGAATGATTGCTTATTCACATTGAGACAGTCTATCAATGTGTGGATGGAATGCTATGTTTTGTCTTACAAAAAGTGTAGAGTTCTGAATGTTAAAAAGTAGATGCGATTCATCCATATGCATTCTTTCAGAAGAATGGAAAATGAATTAACAGATAATCCTTTTCGCCCGGAGGAATCTCTCTTTCACGAAGTTGATCCCATCGTAGAAGCATACAAAAATAAGCCTTATCCACCATCTTTGCCTGGCTCACAAAATTCGACGCCTGTAAAAACAGCTAATCAATCTTATTTAAATGGTAATATTTTACGTATCAAACATATTTCTACATTTATCTATCTGTTACTGTTGTGAGATTGTGAATATCGAATGAGCATAAACTGCGAGTATAAATCGTAGCGAGTTTCAAGTCATCTCTTTATGGCATATATATATATAACTAGCATTATAATCTCTTTCTGTATTTCTCTTACTTTCCTTCACAAAGTTTTCTAATGCCTTTCATTACGCCATAAAATAATACTAGTTTCACCTTCGCGATTTTACTTTTCCAACGTAAAAAAACATATTTATAGACATATTTCTAGTATGACAGGCACAAAACTAATAATTAGTTGATATAAGTAGATATATCAACTAATTATTAGTTTTGTGTATTTTATGACTGAAATTAAAGATTGTTATTCTTAAGTCATTAAAATACACACGATAAAGAATACTAAATGTAAAGTTATTGCCAGACATCTATTTTAAAGTCATATAGGATGTGTAGGACGAAAATTTTATACTTGGCAAAGTTCACCATCAATATATAGTAATATAAATGAATGATGTTAAATTGCTTATTTCAAGAGTTGAGTATACGTATTGCTTCAGGTCTGTCACCATCATTTTTATTGGGAAGTAAAGAAATGGATTTGCCGCAAGGAGTATCTGATACAACGCCGTTGAATTCATCTACTCCGCTTATAAACAGTATGGATCAAGCCGGTATAGAGGATAGTAGTGTGGTTGATTTGCCGAAAGCTCGACAAGTGGAATGTGTCCATATCGAGAAGAAAAAGTGCGGTTGTTGTACTCTGCAATAGGCCTGTTGCATTTATACTGCTTGCTTAACCTGTACCATTTCTCACTTCATTTTGATCATTATTTACAATATAATGACATTCTCTGAACGTGATAATTAGGCTAGGAAAAATTGGGCTTAATATTAGAATGCGTCAAGTTTGATCAAGCTTTTAATTTAAGTAGGTTGTTCAAGGAAAATTAGCATGGTTAGATAGTAAACATAAGAATTATTGCTATATGTGATACCAGTGATTGATGTAAATAGTTGTAATACAGCGATATACTTACCGGTTTGAAAGGCAATGTTTTAAGTAATGGACTATGAAATGTTGTAGATTTTTTGTCATTTTTAAAGTTCTCGAAACAATAAGAAACATTTTTCAAAGAAATTTGCTTATATACAAAATATTCGTGTACTATTAGGACAACAACAAATATATTACTTCTTAATACCGCAACAATTAAAAATTTACTTTTGCTGATGTCGCTACTGCTGCTGCTGTTGGGAATGATCTCAATTTAAGCTTTTAGATGGTGAAAAATTCAAATTTGGTTCGCTTCATACAAATTCATAATGTGATGTTGCGTAATTGTTTAAGGATTTCTTTAAATAAGGCTATAAATATTGGAAGTTATAAATTTTGGTTTGAAAAGTTATACTAATTATGACTAGCTTTCTCGGTACAGATCCACTGAAATTTATGGACACTATGATGTTATTAAGGTGATAAAAACTATTTTGCATCTTTGTGCTTATCAGAAAATGAGTGATAAATTTTCGTCTGAAATATTCATTGAAATTTTAAAGATCGATAGCACTGACGGAATTCCAATTCCAATTGTTACTTGAACTTTGCTTTAACGCAATGATAAATATCATCACTACGTTTCCTCAGCTTCTCACCATTTCCAGCTCTTGCTTGTTCAGTTGTAAACTGCATTTGCATGGTGAATATTAGGAACGCTTTAGTTCAATCACCAAACATTACCTACATATTTTGGTTCTTTTTAGTTGATGAACTACTCATTCTCACTACCTAATGCACAATAAATTAATTATATAGTATACAAATTTATATTTAAAGCCTCTGAATATGAAATAGACTATAATTGTAGACTTTATTATGACATTGGTAATGTCTGTATTTTAGCATTATTACGATGCTGCAGTAACCCTACAAAATAGTCTGGATAAAGAAAAAACAGTATAGCATGTAGTGTATCTAATAGTCTCTGTATTCCTTCTCTTTACTGTACAAACTGTTAGATACACTATATTTAGCTGTTCTAACCTTTTAATTGTGACTTCTCCATTCTGCTCATATGAAAGCAAGAGTTTAACCTTTTCAAACTTTGATGTTACCAACAAGTATAAGCAAAAGCATATGGTTTAATGTGACAGTGGGTTCGGTAAAGGAAAGAAGAGAAATACAGTCAGTTTACGCTGTAATCTTAGTTGCATGATAATTATTATTTATGGTTGACAAAGTTTGCCTAATTATTTTCGTCCATCTTATTTTTGAATTGAAATTCAGGAAACGCATACATCACTGAAGGAATTGTTTACTTCTTACCAAATAGCGTCAGCAATGCAATTGGCGTATTCATATTCAAGCTTGGCTTTAATTACTGTACTTGTACAAAAAGTCGAAGAATTTGCCGCACAAGAATACAGAGTAAAGCAAACACTGAATGTGTTGAAAACAATACTATCCTTTTTCGTTTACCTCTTTTTTATGCAAAAGTATAAAGCTTAATAGCAATCAGTCTTCTAAGTTGGTTGATCATAATTTTTTCTTCCTTATTTGGAAGCTTAAAAGAATAATAATAGTTGTTAGCTAAGTGTTTTATTATTAATTCTGATTCAAAATTTTTGGCAAATAGTTGCTATTAGCTGTGATAAAATAATGCAATGAGAATACTTGTTTTTCACGTATGTGAAGAAAAAGCTTTATTATTTGTTTTATGTTTGCTTATTTACCATTTGCTCATAAGAAGCTTTCTTTGCCAGTTGTATTGCCTGCCACAAAGTTTTAATCAACTTTCTGAAATTCATCCATACAGTTCTGGTCTTTTCAATTATGCAGAAGTTTATATGAAAAGTGCGCGGAAGTAGAAAGTATTTTACAAGGAAGTAAAGCAGTGAATCTCTGAAATATTTTGAAATCATTGCGTCAGCAGCACGTCTACTTAATTTTTGCATTCTCAAGTACTTTATTTATGTAAACGGATTCTGTTCTTAGCTGTTACTGTCAATCTTTTTTTGATGCTTTAGTTGTCGGTGTCGAAGGTTCTTGCATGTTGCCTTTGTTCTCTCTTATTTGAACTGAATTTTCTCTCTTGAATCATTTAGAATTTTTTATACTGCAGTGAAGTTTGAAGAAAGAGTGAGGTATCTCGAAAATATCATCTCGTGCTTTTGATTTAATTTCGGGAACTTTAGATTACATTTGATTACTGTTTAATGTCTATGAGCAGATCTGTGAATAGAGGGTTTTTTATAACTTGCCAAATATTATATTTGTTTTCAATGTAAGAATTATGACGTGATTGTTATATTTCTAAGCATTTCAGCATTCACTTTTTTGGATTTGATTAATAAAGTTTGCATAAAGTATTCATAAGATGTTTTAGTCAAAGTTTTCAAACTTGTCTAATATAATTTTTTGACTATGAAAGTGGAAGTACCTAATTTGTGTATTGGTTCTGCTTATTTTTCGCATTATATTAGTTTTCTTCATAAAACTAATCTATATTTATTTATCCGATTATGTTTTTGATTATTATCTTTTTGAACAGCTATCAGTGATTATTGGACAGTCAAGAATCTTGTATTTTTGCTATATAAATATTTTCGCTTCTCCATTTTTCAGAATATAGGATGATTTAGCTAATAATTGGATTAGATACGTCGTTAATTTTTAACATGTTATAAAGTTCGTAGATTGAGTAGACTGCAGAAGCACTCCTATGATGTCATGTTCCAAGAGATAATAATTTCATTAAAGTTGTCACCAGAAAATATCTAATTAGTTTTACTGAATCTATGAACTGCATCATTTTATAATTACAACATAATTTTTTGAATATGATAATTTAGTTGCCAAGCTTTTCGCCTTCCATCTTGTTACTGTCTTTATTAGTTTCATTTACGGCCTTTGTATTGTATCTTTTCCTTCACAGCAGTTCGTAATAAATCATTTGAAGCTTGATTGGCAGTATTATATGCATTAAAGAGATGCAAAAAATTCTGTGACATTTTCGAGGATGGATTTAAATACCTCACACTATCATTTCGGCTTCTGGGCTTGTATCAGAACCAGGTCAACGTCCAGGTAAACGTATTTCCCTCAAGTGCATGGTCATGCATATTGACAGGCTTCGCTAGCTGCTAAAAAGCATGGACGGTTTTCAGTAGTAATGATCTCAGGCTTAGAGAGTAGTTGCTCACACACCGCACTTCTTGATATACAGGGAGATATAAAGGCAAGGTCATCCATCTCTTGCCATTCTCCTGAAACTATTTATATATGATTAATCTTCGACTTTGTGTATATGTGTACAATTATGGATAATCCAATTTAGTACCACCATCTGCTCCTCTGTTTTGCAAATCGTCATTACAACATACATTTATTTTATCACCTGACAACTGAACTGTGAACTACCAAATTAACCTATCCTTCGTCTTTAACTTATCATTTCTTAAATTTTCAAAGTAATCAGTTTACCCATAAGCTTTTGCTAAATCTTATGATTCTTGAAGTAACAATCTGTCATCATTTTCAGCTGATACACAGAAGTGATGATTTTATTCGGATGCAGAAAATAATTCAAAATTAGCTTGTGATGAAAATTTTCTTGAAAAAAGCAAATCTTTTCAGTATATGGAAAAAACCATTAAATTAAGGCTACTTCTTAGATTGGAATATTTGTAAGGAAATGAAGTTTTCCTATTATTAGCATTTAATCAAGAACGAAATAAAATATTAATGAGTATTCTGATAATATTTCAAGATTAGAATTAGAAAAACTGCGCAAATTAGTTTAGCTAATGCATTTGCTACTTAGCAATTCACTATTTTTTGACTTAAATTGAATTAGAAGTTTTAATTCAGAGTAACATCATTTGATATTTTTTGAAATTACTTTGTTATCAGGCCATCATTCATCCATATAATTAGCGTTATCTGTGGCTAGAACGAACAGTTTCAACTCATAGCCAAACAAAGGTTAGTCAAAAAGAAACTGCCTCATTTAGTTTTCATCATTACAATGCTGCAATATGAAATGGCTTTCTCAAGTAGATTCATGTTCATTTCAGTCCTTAATTCCAATCATCAAGAATTAAAAATTAACGCTGAAAAGTTTTGCTCTAGAAATTTTTGGAATTTTTTAATGAAAGTACCAAAAAAATTTGGCTAGCATAATTGTTGCTTTTAGTGTATTCTTGCTCTGTTTTCTGCTTCCTAAAATAGATACAAAACATTACAAAAAAGTTCGGTTAAATTCTTTATAAACATAATTTAGTCTCAGAAAATATGTCTTCAATGTAGCATGCTTTTAATATTAGTAATTACTAATACATTGGATTACGATCTGAAAAGATCTACTGATTAAAGTGCTAAATAATTAAATGTATGAAAGACATATACAAAATATACAAAATTATTTTATGTACCGATAAGTATTAAAGTAAAAGGTGCCCCTATGAAAATATTCAGAGTTGTATTTCCATTTCAGCAAAATACTTTTCCATTTATAAGCAGTGACAAATTACAGTGATAACAAAGTTTTCAACTGTATTAAAGAATTAACTCTTTTATCAGTGATGAGATAGATGTGCAGTGCTACAAAAATCAGTCAAAAAGTTTATTTTTGTTAAAATGTAAGAGCAAAAAGTTCTATCAAATGGAGAAATGCTACAAATGTTTGAAGGGAATTCTAAAAGTCGATCATGATTTGTTGTTGGATATGTGTGAGCTAACTCAAAAGCTTATTAAAAAACTAATTAAAGTCTAAATATTATATAAGTATTTGTTTTTTCTTTCGTTTTTCACCATCAGCAGAATTATTTTCCAAAAGTGTGTCGATAATTTCTGCAAAATTAATAGCTACTGATATTATTGTTGTCTTCATCACTATAATACCTATAATATACAGTTCTTCTTAATTAAATGCTTTTAGAAATGGATATTTTGTAACGTTACAGAAATCTAAAATTTTTTCGAAAGAGATTTTAGTTAGAAATATTCGCTTAAATTTTGACTTCTGATTGCTTTGTAAAGTAATGTGAGTTCGAAGCATGAAAACTGGTATTTGTATGGTTGTGAATGTTTTTGTTCTTTTTTTATAATTAAAGAGTTTACTTTCCTAAAAATTCTAATAGCCTTAACTGAAATGAATACAAAATATAAAGAGTTAATAGACAACCGCGAAGTTTTTATGAAACTTTTTGCTCTTCACTTGAGCAAAAATGCATGCGCGAACTCATCCAAAAGTCTTCTCCATACTTAAGAATTAAAAAAGTCACAGCATGAGCATATTGATGATAATAATGTTCTTCTCGCTCTGCAAGATATTTTCGGTGAAGTCAGATCTCGAAACTTTGCCACCAAGTTATCTGCGCTTTCACTCACGTGGAAATACTAATTTCGATACGACCAACAAGTATCGGTTTGCTTAATTTTAAATATATTTAAAAAATTGGAAATGGAAACAACGCAGAATCATGAAATTGGAATTTGCTTTATGACTGAGTTATTTTGGATTTTTGCAAGTCCAGACTTTTTTAAAATAGATCTACTACTTAAATCGTTAGATAAGATTGATCAGGTTTTGATTAGCTTTTTTAAATTTATTTCAATTAAAAAATTACTTAAAAAGTTTATTTCTTATATTTCAGTTAAAAAATTTGTTAGCATAAATAAGTGTGCTTGAAAATCAGTCTTAATTTAGTTTCAAGTATAACTAAATTTTCGGTTATGCGTGAAATAATTTTTGCGATTGCTTTTGTGCTCTTTTAATTTATAACTAGAATTGTGAGGAGAAATTGGCGAAAAACATACTAATCAAAACGTCAGATTACTGCGAAGTTATTTCAAGTGATACGAGAAAAACGCATGGATTTTACTGGCAACTTCTTATGCCATTTAATGTCTGCAAAATTATTTAAATTTTTGTTTTTATATTTTAAATTAGAAATCAATTTTGAAATAATTATTAAAATTTTTATGACAATTCAGAAGTAGTCAACTGCATGAACATTTTGCAGAAGAATTTCAACAAGATGTAAATGTGACCCAGCAGCGACATCCGATGATATCAATTTTATTTTACAGTCTTTGGATGGCCTGCAAAAGCCTAGGTAAAACTCGTAATAATCGGAATATCAATAATAGTAACTTTAAGTGCTAAGTTGAAATTCAACTTAACGCTTAATTATGCTAAATTAAAACCTTAATTATTTAGATTTAATTTTCAAAATGAAATTTTCAATTAGTACTTGAGAATACTTGTTATTTTTTACATGCTACTTACAGGTTTGGCAAGAAATGGAGCAGGAAATGTATAAACAAATAAATGAACGATCTAAATTTTTGCATTTTCGGAAGTCATCAATTCACTTCTATACTTCCTCATGAAGAATGAATAGTTTTTGTCGAAAATTATTCTTTTTATTTCTTAAATTCAGAATTATATTTGAATGGACATGAATTATAAAAATAAAGCGTTGATATTGTCCTCATTTTTTCAGTAATTACGAATTGAAGCATATTAACTTTGCAGTTTGCCAAGAAAATTTTATGCTAATATTTATAAACTTCAAACTTTTCAAACTCAGATTTTAAAAGCAATCATACTTTTCTGCACTAAAATTCTTAAATTTTTTGAAAGATCATTTTCTATTGACAAAAGTAGCTGATTAATGCATACGGCAAAATAAAGACACTTCTTTAATACGATTTCTTAAATTTATACCAGTACAATACATTTGTAAGTTTATTAGTTTGTGCATTAAAATAGAAACTGCTATTGGCTATTGTAGAATGATTGACTGCATTTTCTCAAAATCAAAATAATTGAATGACATTTTTTGTTGATTGCAGTGTACTCAGAAAATTCAGGAACTTTGATATCATATAATTTTATAGCATGTGATTCAACATTTGAAAGTAAATTTTGAAAAAAATTGCACTGAATGATTATTACATTCCTGAATTATTACATTATCACATTCCTGAATAATTTTTAACAGAATCATATCTCTGAGTGTAAAACTAAGTTTACACCTATGAAATGGAAGCTGGAACTTTAGTAGTTATTCAGAAGCCAAATAATACTCTAATGAAATGATTTACTTATTTAAATTTGATTGTAAAAGCAAACTTCACTTCCTTGATTTGCCAAAAAATTGATTTAAATGAGCAGTAACTGATAACACTTTCGTTCCATGATGGAACACAAAGTTCGGTCTAACTGTCTAGAAACAACTGAAAAGTTAATCCGAAATTTAAATTTAAATGCTTTATTACTCAGTAAAGAGTAATTTGTAGCACGACGGAGAAGCCGAAGCTCTACAAAAGTGATTCGAACATTTTTGTGCACATTAAAGAATTCAAACTGAATTTAAAAACTTTTTTTTTTTTCACATATTCCAAAAACTTTTTGTCAAAATTAAAGTTTGAAATAAAAATTATCATAATTTCACTTCTGATTCGCTCTTAAAAATTCTATAATTAAGCAGTGCTTTCAGCACTTCGTCAATTCATTGTCAATCTTGAAAAGTTTTTAAGATTAACAAAAAAACTTTCAGCACTTTTGTCAATTTGTGCACATCACTGATTTTAGTTTGCTTTAAAAAATATTAAAAACAAAACACAGCATGGCAAATTTTCTAAATTCAGCCAAAAAATTCATGCAAATAATCTGAATTTTTTCAAAATCATTGAAGAGAATGTCATTTCATTTTTTTCTTGAAAAAAGAAATTCATTGTAATATTTTTAATTTCTATCATTTATCAGTTATCATTTACATTTTTCAAAAAATTTCTATTCTCAGCAGAAAAATTTTAAATTTAGTGCTTAACTATCACAACTCTGAAGACCAGCAAAGTAACAAAATTTAATATCACAACCTTTTTGTGTGTATGATCTTGTGTGTTTATGTAATGTGTGTGCAAGTAGTGATTATCTATTTAGCTGTTTTTGAATATTCATCAAAACTTTTTAATTTCAAAACTATTCACACATCAAATACCACTGAAGAGTATCATTCAACTAACTGACTAACCAACTAACGCCTGAGAAATGCTTTCGTTCACGTTGAAAACGTTAAAATACTAAAATGGATTTCTGCACAACTATTTCGTTTTTTTTTTGCTTGAAAAAGACGTGTAAATTTATTTGCTGCTATATTTTGTAATGAAAAGGTGTGTTTTCAGCAATAAACGCCTCAATTTGTCATAACTTTTCCTGATTGTTTACTATGAATATCCCAATTTTTGCATATTCATAACATCATAACCAAAGGAAATGCTTTTTTCTTTGGCAATTTTTGATGCAAAAAATTTTAAATTTGTCTTTTTATCTATTGTAAACATTATTTTGGTTATATTTTGTATTTTTTGAAAAATAAATTTAATATTTACCCATATTTAGCAGTAAACTCCGCTAGATTTTCTTTTGAACTTTGTTTTAAAAATAAAAAACCAGCCTAATTTAGCAAACTTTTTTCTGAAATCACTTCCCTCCATGATTTTTCAAATATGTACTGCAATTAGAGAAAAGGATTAAAATTATCTTCTCAGTGAGCTGATAGGAATTTTTTTCTTGTTTTTTTTTTGCAAAATATTTTTCAATTGTTGAAATTTTATTTACAAATTTATAGTTTACAAAGTTAGTTGTCAAAAATTAGCACTTAAGAAGAAAAATTTGCTAGCTGAATTTGATACTCAAATAAGCAATAAAAATCCAATTTCTAACACTTTCAAATAGTGAATTTATCGGCCAATACTGCCGAGAAGAATTGCTATCGAAAGTAATTAAAGTAAAAATAAAATAGAAATGTACTAAAAATAAATATTAGTTAGAATAACACACGAGAGTGGTCTATGTTGAAGTTTGCCTTTATTTCTTCGCGAAATTTTTATTCTTATTTTCCCGTTTACTACAAGAATAAATAAGCAAAATTCCAACTCTCCAAATTAACCTTAAAAATTTTTCACAGCCATACAAACTCTTCTTCATACATAATATAAGCAATACGCAGTGAAAAAATTAAAATTAAGAATTTAAAAATGAGTTTGTTTTGGCGAGCACTAATATTGTCAGAATTTTTCAATCAACTACTTGCGGAATTATTGGCTTAGGATAGAATTTTTAAATCTAATTGTTGTTTTTTGTTTAAGATTATTATGCTCTCAGAATAGAAGTAAGCAATCAACATATCAACCTTTTTGTCCGTCAATTTTCAGCGGTATGATTAATGCTTCAAACAAGCAAGCAAACAAATAAGTTTTGAATTTTATAGCTTTATTAAAAGAGCGAACTATTGCATAATAAGTATCGTTTTATTTCAATTGAAAGTTTTTCATCAATAAATTTAATGAAATAATAATGAATAACATTTAATTCAAAAAGTTAAAACTTAACCCAAACACTAAACCTCTCTGAAATAAACGAATAATTAATTAAAAAGGCATATTGCAGTTGTTGATTTGTAGTCTTAAAATGAATAATTCATTTTTCCAGTCCAAATCGCCACAGTGATCCATTTTGATTAAAATTATCAAGCATTTAGCTTTGTTTTCAAAAGCAAACAACTTCACATTCAAGCACCGAAATAGAGTTTAGTATGCATTGAAGCAAAACTTTTTGCAAATTGCACTCAGATGCAACATATTTCATAGTTCCAGAAATGAATTCTAGAAAGTATTCTGTGAGAAATTTTTGAAAATGCTTGCTTCATCGGAAACAAAGTGAAGTAACCATTTTGAAGGACATAACGCGACAAATGAGTGCCAATTCAATATTTTTCCTTCACTTTTCAACTCGTAGCATTCAGTAATACTACTGAAAAAACACAATTTGTTTTCTGTTTCTGAAGACACTTTCTGAAGTTGTCTAGAAAAGAAGCAATGCAGAGAAAGTCTCAAAGACTCGTAACTAACTACAAGCTACTTCAGACAGACTTTTTTCTACACAAAGATGTTAGAGTCTGAGTTGTCCATCAAATTACTTCGATTACTTGCAGACTCGTTTAGTGGTCTTCACGTTTAGCAATACATGTGATACAAGCCGGTCAGTTTACCTCTAAAAATCCTTTAGTAATGTCTGCAATTTTGAGTTTGTAACCATACACTTGGCAAAAGCTTAATGTCAGCATTGCAAATTTCACATTTTATCTCATTCAGTACTTGTAGTATAACTCTGAAATACATAGTGACCATTCACTATTTACTATAGATATTTCACTCATAATCTATTCAGGTTTTAACTTTTTCATGGAAATTTTATTTGAATGCTTAGACAGCAATAATTCAATATTTCAATGAAATTTTAATAAATTCTCGTGTAAGCATCAATTTTTAATGGAAATTCACTCAGAGTAATTTTGCACATGTTTGAAGAGATAATTCTACATGCTGATGTAAAAACAATTCATTTCAAAACTAATGCAAACATTTTGCAGTTCACATTTTTGAATAAATAAAATCGAAGGCAAAAATTTTAGCTCAGAAAGTATGCTTAATTAGTTGCAATGAAAGAATTAATAGTAGTAATAATGGTGAATAATAACAGTTTGCTGAAATTATTAGCTCCAACTTCATTATGCACAAATTTATTTGATAAAAAGTAATTGTTTTTTGTTATATAATGATATATACGCGAAAAAAGTGTGCAAATAATTCAATTTTCTGGTTTAAATGCAATTTTGTCATCTGTTAATTGCTGTTGTTATCACTAATATTAATCATTACTACTGCTATTAAATATTTCATTGCAGTTAATTATGCGTAATTTTTGCCTTCCTTTTTTGTTTGTGCCAAAATAAATATTTAAAAGTTTTCTACCATTTCTGACAAACTTAAAGGATAGATAATAAATAATACCAAGTATCAGCAAATTAACTTTTGTCTACTTTCTACCTATCTAACTAAAAATATTTCCTTTTTCTCATTAATAACTTTTAAATATTGAAAAGTATTTCAAATTAGTTCGGCAAATATTATTATTATACTATAACTTCTGCTACATTTGCATCTTTTTGAAGCATTATTTTGTAAGTACTAGCAGAATTTTCAAGCGTCAAAATGCTTTTCCTGCAATTTATTTATCATCAATTGATAGTTTCACATTGCTCTTATTAATGCTATAAAATTCAAGAGTAAGAGGTAGAATACAAGCTGAAGTTTAGTGCATCCAAAAATTTTCACTTCGGAAACTAATAATGACAAGGTTTTCATTACTCACAAATTTTTATTTTGATTAAATGTTTTCATAAATTTTCTACGGAATCAGAAGGCCCAACTTTTCCTCTTTCAATTCGTAAATAACTTATTATCCAAAATTTATCAAATTTATCAAAGATTTGATTTTAATTCAGCTGTTAGAATTTGCGGTAGTAATTATTTACGCATTTGCATTATCTACTGAACATCAACGTTGCTTACTGCTTTTTTCCGATATTATTTCTTGTTGTTATCTTTCACATTTTGTCAGAAAAAATGTGATTTACTTGCCCAATTGGCATGTCCACAGACATTATTCTAAGACTATTATTTACTTTAAGACATTACTGAGACTAAAAGATTCTTTTGAACATGCCAATTTGGCAAGTAAAATAAAACTCTTTGTTTCTTGATATTATTTCAAAAAACTTCCATGGAGGCCAGCAATAGCTTTTGTTTGAAGTGATCAGTTATAGAAGAATATTTTTTCGTTATATAACAGCGAGTTTATCTCTTTTGCATTACATGGAATTAATTCCAGCAACTGACTCCTTCCATTATACTTTCTTAGTCTCGATAAAATGGACACAGTTCCAACAATAAAATGCTGCTCTGCTCTTCGCTTCAGTCATTTCCAATGAGTTTTGTATTTCAGTTGTTGCAATATATACAAGCAGTACAAGCACAATATTTATTAACTTCATTTAGACACATAGCAAAAGATAAATTTGATCGAAAACAAAGTAAACACTGCAGACACTTAGTAATCTGAGTAAGTCAAATTTCAATGCAACAAAATGAATTTCTGCACAAGCAATAATAAGCTCTCGCAATAATGAATTTTGCATATTCTAAATTAAAACCAATTCACAGTATTGTTTCTGTTTCATACCTGAGCTTAACGGATACACTAACTTCCAGCATTTTAAGGTGAAACGAATGTGCGCAATTAATTTAATCTTTCACTTAGTGTGTTGTTATACTCGCAAAACTTGCCCTTCTCTTTTCTGTCTGCTGTTACTTTTAAAATTTAGTAAATTCAGTGAATGAAATGCTAAGCCTTTCTCAAATTGAATTACAAGAATTTAATCTTACTTGAAATGAATACATGTTAAAAGTTAAAATTTCAGTAATAGCTAGCAGTTGTAGGGCTTAACAATGGCATTTTTGGGTCAATTTACGGCAAATGTTCAAGCCCAGCTTAATAACATGAAGCCACAACTAAACTCCGTACTACAAAGTGCGAGTCGTGCGCGAGATAACTTGAAGCCAATTTTCAATAAAGCAACTGCGCAGCTTGATAACCTTGGTAGAATTCTGCAGGTAGGCTAATAAATCGTTACAGTTTTTTATAAATTTCTCAACAGAAAGCTTAGAATGTTCAACAACAATAGCAATGCGATTAAATATTGTAGAATTCCAAGTTTTATAAATTTATTTCACTATCAACAAATTTGTGCAGTGAAAATTTTAACGATTTTAGATTGCATCACTATGTTATTGAGCGATTCCAGATAATATTTTATTTATAAAATGATTTTAGGTCACGAGTGATCGCAAACAATCCCCTATTGATATACTGCCAATTTATACAGCCTTTGATAGTACGCTCAAAAATTCTGAAATAAAGTAATCAGATATATACGTATTGAGTAAGGAAAGAAAGTGATAAATATAAATACAAGTCTATATATAATGGAAAGTAATGCTACCAAAATTTACTGCTTTGGTCAATTTCCTATTACTTTTACTGAATCATTTTTCATTCTTATAATTGCATACTTTTTCTAAATAACTAGTCTATAATGCAATCATAATAGATAGATAATCATAACAACAGAATTATTATTTATCATTTCTATACGTATTTGAAATCTTTTATCATTCATACCACCAAGTATAGTATCTCTATCTCACTGTACTACTTATGATGATAATTATTATCAGCAGTCATATATAAAATAACCAAAATTAGATTATTCTGATAGTAATGAAGCAATGAAAACAATGTGAAAAATGAAAAAAATAAAAGTATTCAGATTCCCGGAAGAATATTGTTTAAAAGTGAAATTTGAAAAGAGCCAAAAAATTAATTTTCCAGGAAGCAATCAAATTAAAAAACATAAAGAAAAAATGCCTTGAATTATTAATTAAAAACAACTTTTCCCAAAGTATCGGCAATAAAAACGAATGAGTAACTTTTATTCGATTTTAATAGTTTCATTCTGCAGAGAAAAGCCTGTCATCCTGAATTTGCATTCCTTTTGCTGAAAATTTTGAATTTCTGACCCAAATATCCAAAAAACGTTTGAATTTGAGAAGTTTGCAGAAAGACCGGAAAAGTAAGCGAAAAATTTGAATTATAATCTCGAGGTTAGTGAGAAGACAAAAACTGATACTTTTGAGATTTTATCAACAAAGACACTATTTTCAAGAAATAAAATTGTAGACGTGGGACTTGACTACAAATTTTGGGGTGCAAATGTAAAAAAAAATGAATAGCAGCAAGAATCATAAACTCTTAGTAATATATATTTATGACTACAAGAAAAGAGCAACTTTATGAAAACAAATATATCCAAAAAAATGTGAGATCTATTTGAAATAATCGGTAATGAAATTTGAGGTATTCAGATTGAGCTATCCAACAAGTGTCGAGATTCGACTAAGAAATGCTGGTGATAGCTTGCAACTACAGCTTAATCTCTCGACGTATTGTGCTGAATTATCCAGCGTACTTTTCAATGGGGAACGATTCGTTTTGGAGACTGTGTACTTACACTGGGGTGCGGAGCCAATGAACGGTAGCGAACATACGATCGGCGGGGTTGGCTATGCGGGGGAGATACAGTTCGTGCATCGTAACTTACGATTTGCGAGTTTTGATTCTGCGCTCAAAGAAGAGAACGGCGTATTAGCACTGGCTGTTCTACTCAATGTTGGTCCCAAGCATTAATTAAAGCAAAATATTACTTATATGTGCGCATTTTCATACTTCGAATGATGCATACTTTACATATATCACTTATTCACGTAAAGACTGAACATCATTTCCAACAAATCTTTGTTTCATAAAAATCATCCTCATTATTCTAAATAAGTGATAACTTCTAAGAGACGTTTAATTTCAATCCCTACTTTTTTCAGTAGAGACTTACGACACAAAAATATTCATGGCAAACTATTTCATCGTAGTTTGAAAAAAATAATACTCTAATTCTTAAAACACCACTTCATGTGAATGTAATGTTTTAGGAGTCCCACGATGACAATCCAATAATGTCAGCAATCACCGATGGTATCGCGCAAGTTGTTTATAAAGGAAGTGAATGCGCACTCCATGGAGTTAATTTACTTCGACTACTACCTTCTTCAGGTATGACGCTATTCACTTTTCCTGACAAATCTACTTAATGGTGAGTGGATGAAATTAGAAACAAAACAACAATATTCATAAATACTTACTAAATTAAAAATGAAAACTTGGAGGAAAATTGAAACAAAAAGCTTAAATAATCGGTGTCCTTCCGCCTCAATTTCAATGAATTTTAATTTTCGTGCTTCATATAACTAAAAATTACTTGCATTTTATCTATAGAAAAAATGAAGGAATTCTGGACATATAATGGATCAGAAACAGTGCCCCCCTACAGAGAAACTGTCCACTGGATCATTTTCAGGTCATCCATTCAGATATCATCAAGCCAGGTAAATATTCGGTAGTACTGTACAACTAATCGGAAATAATGCAATACTGGCTAATTATGCTTTTGTAGTTAGATAAATTACGCACGCTGAAACGTGAAGGATATGAATGCGAATTTGAAGAAACAATGTTACCAATTCGTCCAGTACAACCAATTAACGGTCGTATAATTCGCTCATCTTTCCTGTCATCAGCCCAAGCAGCACCAAAATGAGCAACAATCAAGACTTCTTAATATGATAGCATTAAATCCTTCTGATTCACTTAATATAATTAAGCAAAATATAATATCCATTCCACCATTCTAAACACCTTAATTGATCATTATCATATTCCTTAAAAGCAAATAAAAATTACAACATGCAGAACTAATCTGTGTCTATTATAAAATCTTAAGTAGTCATTCAACAATTTCAAATATTAATGAAGTCCTATGACACAAATTATTCAACTCCCCATTTAAAAGTAATGCCATCAAACCAAGACAAGGAAGACAGATCTTTTTATTCATTTCCTATGACGTTTCTGCACTTTTTTTCGTATGTTCCAAAAAAGTGCAAAAGCAGGCACGAATATACAGCAATGTGACCAGTGTATCTTTAAAATACGGCAAAGAGAAATAGAAATATAAGAGAAATTCCATTACAATATTTATTTCTTTACTTTCAATTTATTAGAAAATATTGTATTAAGTTGCACATAGTTCATTCCGATGGGGTATTCAAATAATTTATGCCGTCAGCAAACAGTAAAAAAACTCTATAAATTATAAAAATCCTGATGAATCTTGGATGGAGTATCAGGAACATCCTGTTCATCGCTGGATATAGTCTCTGGTTCAGGAGCTCCATGAAGTGATTCAGGACTAGAGACATTTATAGCTTCAACAGCACTACCGCCAGGAGTTAGAACTCGATCTACCTGATCATCATCCTCCATTTCATCATGCGTAGATTCATGACTAGATATTGATACAATCTAAAAAAAGAGACTGTCTTAAAGCATTTTGGAAATAAAACAATGTTTTACAAAAATAGAAGTAAATACTAAATTTGTAGGAACCTTTGCATCAATAAAAATTGCAGTTTAAACAAGAACAAACATTTTGATACCTCTTCGGCGTTTTCATTGCTAACAATACTAACATCCGCATGACCCATATCTGTAACACAATTATTTCAGAATGTTATCAAAATCCAAATAATAAATTTTGTATACAGTTGTTCATAAGAAAAAAATAAAAACGAATAGTCATTAGTGAAAAAAATATCTTTCAGCTATCTACTCTTCTGAGTTCAAACATTAAAAAAATAAACCAACTGACGTACCATTCAATCTAGAGACTTGATCGTCTTTTTGTGTTTGGGATGCTTGACTTCGATCTAAATTCCTTCGTAATCGTGAATTTTCCTCATGTAGGCGTGCTAATTCCATTTGTAGACGCTTTATTTCGTCATCACGTTCGGCTAATATACTATCAAAATCTGTAATGTTTAATATATTAAATAAAGTAAAATTGTTCAGAAAGATAAACAAGTGTATAGTGATTGCAACAATAATAGTTTGAATAGTCTCTGAAAAATCTAAATCAACAATTTTTCATGAGGTACGAAGTTAAAAATATGATTCTATGAAAAATAACGCAAAACCTGAAAATTAATATTTTTAAAATTTATTTGAAAAGCGCAAACTATACAACCCCAGTCCAGAACAAAATAGTCAAATATGTTCATTTACCAAGTCTGAAAAGAGAAAAAAATTAAAAAATTCTTTAAAACTGACCTCGACATCTTTTTCTCAATCCTTCCACAGTTTTCTTACTGTAATTCCATAAAGTATCTAAACGAACTACTCTTCTTACTTCATCTCTCAATTCCGCTTTTTCTGTTTCCAGCCTTTTGCACATTGCTACCAATGTTCTAACTTCACTGCTGAACAATAAAAATTTAAGTGCCATCAATGAATTACTTGAGATTTTTTACAAAAGAAATATCAATTTCAGAACTTACTAGTTTATCTAGAGGGTTAATAATTAAAGTGAGAATAGATAATCGCAGAAACTAGATAAGTGAGACAAAAACCTTTCTCGTCCATGTTTGCGACCTCTCAGTTCAAGTGTAGCTAATTTTGCTTCTTTATTGGCCTTACGAATACCTTCGCGCATAGCTGTAAAAACCATCCCAACCGCATGGTCAACCATCACACAATTTGCTTTATTCTCATCTGCTGCATTACGTTTCATTGCTTCATTTTCTTCCTAGAAAAATGAAAGCACGCACTGCATGAAAGGAATATTTTAAATCAGAAAATGATTGATCCCAACTTATATTTAATTCACAGTAAAAAGACTGAATATAAATACTGATTAGTGATAGAAAATTCAGTTTTTGTAGTAGCTCAAAATTAGCTGCAGGTGAGAGCTCAAGAACAAACTAAGGTTCTTAATAAAAAGAAAAAATTTAATGAAGTTTAATATTATAACTCTTTTTTCAACTTATTAAGGGAACTATAGAGAGTTTGTATGTTTTTATTCTACAGAGAGAATAGAGACGATAAACTACATTCATGGTTAAATTTTTTTTGCTCTTTTATTGATACGAAAATAAGAACTATACAAATTAATAAAAGTGTATAGTGATGAAAAATAATTTTTCTCGCATGCAAACGAAAACAAACCATTAAATCATGCAACTGCTTTTCCTTTATTGTCAATTTCAAATTTGCTAGATTCTCGCGCTTTTGCGAGTGTTGTAGCTGCTTCCGTAATTCATCAACACTCATCTTTACTGAAAACTTTTTTCGGCTGAAACTGCAATAAAATGATATTTTTTAAATAACCATAGTCTACAGAAATACAGGCATATCGAGGAGTAAAGTCTTAATTCTAGTTGAAAAACAGAACTTATTTTTTTGTCTATAACAAAGATAATTACTCTGGAACTGCACAACTGAATTCAATTCAAAAATTAATGAATGATCTGTTTGTTTTTTTCAATTATAAAGTAACAATATAATAGTAAACACACAATATTATGCGGAAATGACTGAAATGCATTTTAAAAATCACAGATGTTGTCACATAATAGTATTTTCGTTTGTTACTCAATTTTCCAGTTTTTCTCAGAAAGAATCATGAATTTACCCAAAACCATAAATTTGCGATTATTTAGCAATTGTCAGTACTGCTATGAAGGTAAAATTTGGTTAAATTATGGTGGAAATGTTGAATAGAAAATATGCAGAAGCTTCACAAACTTCAGAAACTTCTAGATGCAAGGTTAGTTTTGAAGTTAAAATGGACAACTCCTGAAAGTTGCCCACTGGTAACTAATAAATTTTACGTTTCATATTGTTCAAAAAATAATAAATAGAAGTGCACAGTTTTATATTCCATTTCTAAAGTAGAAAGTAAATGATTCCATGATAACCTCATCCCTTAGCTGTTCCCATGTGTCCAGGATCCATGCGACTAAATATGATTCATTGTTAAATCATTTTAGCAGACTTTGCAATACAAACACAGACCTATCGCAAATTAGCACCTGCTTTAGATTTTTCGTCATTTTGATGATGATAATGAATTTATAGATCAAGAGGTGGTTCAGTGTTTATTAATCTATTCTCTTTTGATAGTAGTAATAACTTGATGAGGATATCGTGATCAAAGCCCTCTTTCCGTAGAGAAATTGAGGTGAACTTTTGGAAGCGCTAGAATCCAGAGCTTTAAAGCAGTGTCTGAGATATGTAATAATGAGATACTGTGGCGTATTTAATCGTAAATTTCACATTTTTAGGTTGAATAGCCTACTAACTGTACATGGAGGATGTTATCAATAGCTCTGTCTTTCATGTTAACAAATATGCTTCATATGAAAAGAATCCTCCGGAACTCAGTGAATCTGGTAAATTAGCAAAGAAATCATTTTGGTCGGAGAAAATGAAACTAATCCGCTGTGTAGCAGCGCCAATGGTCGATCAGAGGTTTTTCCTTGTTTCACCTAGTCATGTCAAGTAGTTTAATGAGTTCAGCAGTTCCAGCTTTAATTTGTAAAATATGTTTAAAAAAAGCTATTGCTAAAGCATTCTTTTTCAAATGAAAAAAAAATGAGGCAAGAGTTCGTTAGCTTCTAAGTACGTGTTTATCTTCATTAGAAAATTTGACTTCGTTGTCTGTCAATACAATGAGTTACTTTTCTAAATGTTCTCGTGATATGTGTTTGAAATTTCAGTGAGCTTGCGTTCCGAATGATGTTACGAAAACATGGTGCTCATCTTTGCTTTTCACCTATGATACATGCGCATTTGTTTGTTACGGATTTTACTTATCGTCGAACGGTGTTAACATCATGTCCTGAAGACCGACCATTGGTTGTACAGTTCTGTGCTAATGATCCATTTACATTGTTGGCTGCGTGTCAGCTAGTTGAAAGTTTTTGTGATGGAGTAGACTTAAATTTGGGATGTCCTCAACTTATTGCCAAACGCGGACATTATGGCGCTTACTTGCAGGTTTTGAAGAAATGTGTTTTAACTTCCTTTAATTTAACTTTTTTAAAAAAATATTCAAAATTTGTTGTAAAGAAGGATAGAGTAGCCAGACAGTTGATGTAGTACACGCTACACGTTGATGCAAAAAATCCTATCAAATTTTATTACTTTATTTTATTTTTTGCTTTTGTACTTCATTATGTTACAGTTATCTTACTTTGATAGCCTTTCAAACATTTGATTATGCTTCTGTTTTCTTTCATTTGTGATGGTATGTAGATTGTGTGCTGAAATCTTTTTTCAGGAGAATTTAAACTTAATTTGTGAGATGGTCTCGCTTTTGCATTCACGATTTCGACTACCTTTATCTTGTAAAATACGGATCCTTGAAGATGTTAGTGAAACCATTGCCTATGCTAAGTATGTTTTTCTATAAAGATTGAGTTATTAAAAACAACATGGATCTTAATAATTGATTTTACAGATAAAAACTATAGTAACATCCGACATTGAGCTCCAGAAAAAATTACTGGTTTATTACTGTGATTTGATTTTTTTTCCTGCTGAATGAATTCAATTTAAAGCATTAATGAAATTGATTACTATCTACTCTATTAAACACATTATGATAGCTCATCCGAACATAGAATGACTCTTAATTAATATAGACTCGGTATCTTCCAAGTCAGTTTTATAAAATTTTTTGCCTTTTATTCAAGTTTAATTCACATACTTTCTCAGGGCTATAGTGAGTGCAGGTGCTTGCATGCTAACTGTACACGGAAGAACTCGAGAACAACGAGGTGCAAACACAGGCTTAGCAGATTGGTCTGCAATGCGCGCCGTAGTAAAAGCTGTTGATGTTCCAGTTGTTGCTAATGGGAATATTCAGGTCGTGCTTTGCTTTTGGTCCATGTAGTTATGGTTTAACAACAAAATATGAATTATGCAAAGTTAATATGACACTTGTATGGAACAAAACTGAGTTTAGAATTTGTTTAGTTACCGGGTGATGTTGATCGTTGCCTGGAAATAACTGGTGCCTGTGCAGTAATGAGTGCAGAGGGCATCCTTTCAAACCCTTATTTGTTTGAAAATCGGCACGAAGTGAATTGGACAGTGGCTCGAGAATATTTGGATTTTGCTGTAAAGTATGCATCGAATATTAGTACTGTAAGAGCGCATCTTTTCCGTATATGCCATCACAGGTTCAGCTATTATTTCTGTGTCACTCCCATGTATTATATCACAGATGAACATATTCGAGCACTGTAATTCGTTATAGTTATATCTCTACTGTACTTATTATGACATATATTTCTTCGAACTAATGCCAAGTAAATCCAAACCACGTATTAAAAAAAAAGAATGTTGTATTATGTTGGGATGCATATCTTTAATTTTACAGTTTTTCAGTCTATTAGAATACGCAGATTTACGAAGACAATTGTCGTGCGTTTGTGATTTCGAAGAGTTTTATCATATTTTGGATGATCTGGAAAAGCGTGTTACTGAATCAGTTTCTAATGAAGGACTCCATTTTGCAGGTATGTTTCTGTATTTTGCAAGACTGCATACTTTTTATTATCTCTATAGCAGGTTTTAGAATAAATTTTCACAATTTTTTCTAGTTTCTCTTTTTATAAGCCTATAGTAATGATTTTATTTTATTTTTATGTGCAGAAGTAAAAGCATTAGCTTTGGTTAACACGCCTTCAAAAATGCCACATTGGATTTGTAAACCGTACTATCGTCCTGTACGTGATGACTCGACAGTCTCTGATTCAGTATACCGCGAAAAACGGCGAGCAGAACTTGACGCTTTAGCTCAAATAACGGGTCTCTCAAAAAGGCAACTACGTAAACGAGAAAAAAGGAAAGTAAAATTTTATGTCATCAGTGAGACGCATTTAATTCATCGCTTATCTCAGTACATAAATTTTTTTGAAATTGGTGCAAAACAGAGCAACTATCGCTTAAATTATGTTTCATTTTTTTTGACATTTAAAATTGGTCGAGCAATACAACTGCGTATTTTCTTTGCTTATTTTTATTGATCTGTTTTCCATCATTAATTTTAACTTTAACGCTTTCTATTTCAATGTCAACAAATCGAATGTATTTATATTTCAGTAAAGCTAATTTCGAAGATTTTTGCAAGAGTGATATTAAAAGTAGAAGAGCTTTTCTGAATAGTCATTAGACTTTTTAACTTTTGTTGTAAGAGGCGACTTCCGCCTATAAGTTTTAATAAAAATTGGCTGCAAAGTTTTCAGATTGAATATTATAAAGGAAAATGCAAAAAGCAAGCTTATTTGGAGTGCACTCGTTGTTCTTTACCAGCAAGTGAGGGATGTACATTCATTTACTGTAGGAACTGCTGTCGTTTCAGAGCAGCATTGGAACGGCAAGACTGTGAAGGTTTTGTTTAATGTTGTCAAAGTTCGTGCTTGTGAAAGGAAGAATCAAGAATAATTCTAATGCTTTGTATACCTTTCACGAAATAGCGAAGAATATTTGAAATTTATGGGAATTTTCTAGTGCATGGAGGAGTGAAACGACTAAATATTTTAAATAAATAATGAATTATGAAACTATTTAATTTTACTGACTTTGAATTCTTCTCTTTACTGCATATTCCTGAAAAAGTAATGTTGTTATCATGTTGTTTTTAAAGAAAAAAGTGGCAAAAATTTCAGCTCACAATTTCCATTTTATGACGAAAATTCTGTGGTGTTTTCGTGAAAATGATAGTACAAGGGCAGCTTAGACAGTCATATTTTTTGATGAGTATTAAATACATTATTACATCTGGACTATGTTTTTATTTGGAATGCTTGTAAACGATTCCGTCTCTTCCCTCATTTTTATTTCAGTATTTTGTATCCTTGTGTTATGACGGGTTGTTTTGCGGTTATCTGATTATATTTATAAGATTTTACGAGTTTGCTACAGTTTTTACTTTCAAATGTTAAATGACTGTTGTTAACAGTTGTGTCTGTATATTCGTGTTTTATTTTCATTTCAATTACGGTGAATAGATTTCTAACTGATATAAATGTTCTACGTTACTTTTTTCATAAAAGTTTTGAATTTTCGGAGATTATAAAGCAACTTCTAAATTTCCTTACGATTTATATAATCTTTGTGGCAATTCGTGATCAAAAGAATTTCATGATTTCTGAAACATTTGATTCCAATGGGAAAAAATACCTGTGAAATCACATATTTAGAATGTTCTGTAGTATTGTGCTGAATTAATCCTTATCATGGATAAAATTTAAGTCAGCTTCGGAAGTTACTTTATAGATAGCTCGAGTTTGCCAAGCATCATATCGAAATATTGCGTGCTATAAAGAATAAGCATCAGGACTAAAATAGTATTTATCTATTTCTTAACATTTTGATCTTTGTTTAAGAAATATATTCCCAGGAATTGTATCGATACACACTCTTCAAAATATGTCGTTTTCAGAAGTCGAAAGGACTATGTAAGTTGTATTTTTATAAATGTTTCAGCATTTTAAAAGTTCTTATTAATATTTTACATATTCCTGATGAGAAGTAGTTCTCAGTATTTTTTCTTTACGGTTATCTATTTATGAAAATGATGGCTCCATAACTGTCTGAAGTAGAATATTGTAAGGTATAATTAATTTCTTTTCAGCATTTCTGTAATTTTTACAAATTATAGTGTAATTTAAAATAATTGAAACCAAATAATTTTTTATTACTATAGAAATCCGACATGTATGGGAACTTCGGTGTGTGCCATCACATTTGAAGGTGGCGTTGCTGTTATGTCTGATCGTCTTGTTTCATACGGTAAAATGGCTCGATACCGACACGTTACTCGTCAGTATCGTGTTAATAATCGTGTCGTTATTGCTTTTGGTGGTGATCATGCTGATTTCCAGTGGTTACAGAATGTCATAGAAAGACAAGTAGGTATTTTTGTTTCATGGCAAAATCTAAGTGCTAACTAGTTAAAAACTGCTTTGACTACTTTTTATCACTCATCTCTTGAATATCTTGAAATTCGCTGCGTATGGTTTCATTACTCATCTAATTTGAAGGATAATTTTCTTTTAAGACATGTGTGCTGAAATCACATGATCCTACTGCTGATTTGAGTCCAAAAATGTTACATGGTTATCTTACATCGTTATTGTATCACCGTCGTACGCGAATGAATCCACTATGGAACACATTGGTAGTTGTTGGAATGCAAAAGATGAATGACCAGCTTGAGCCTTTTATTGGAGTTATCACTTCTAGGTTATCTTTTTTTTCTTGTTATCGCTCTAAATGCATTAACAGATCTCCAACTCTATGAGAATTATGGAAAAATCATCAAATTATATAATATTAATACTAATTATCATAGAAATTTAATATCGATTTTATAAATAATGTCTTAGACAACTGAGTAATGACTCAGCAATGGTGCTTTATGTTCGTGATTATTTTTAAGCACTCAAAATTAGCTATTTCCTAAAAAATATTACTATTCAAGAGGTGTGGCATATAGAACAAAAAGTGTTGCTACTGGAATGGGTGCAATGCTATTGAATCAAGTCATTGAAACTGAGCAATCAAAGACTAATGGAAAACTCTCTAAAGATCAGGTATTTCAGTTAGCTTTTGGCCATAATTGTGTATTCAATTCTTATTTTCATGAATGTAAAAATGCGCTGCAGTATTTCCTCACAAAATATTGCTAATAATTGTCTTATTCTTCATTATATTTACCTTTCTCTTAATTTCAATTGTGTTGTTTGGAATCAGTTCCAAACTGATCATGTAATAGGCAGTTGAAGTCCTACGTAAAAGTCTAGAACTGAGCATTTATCACGACTGTGTTGCTGACAATGAATTTGAAATTTCAATTGTTGACAAAGATGGTGTTCAGTTGGGGAAACCAGAGGTGAATTTTTTAAACGCAGTCGTTGTTAGACTTTTTGTGATTTTTTTCCTGCTATTAAGTCATAATAATACTTTATTTTAGTTGAAAAGCAAAACAGAAACTTTTTGGTTTTAGGTCGTTGTTGGAAACTGGGACATTGCCGAATACAACTGTGATTATCAGTGATTCATGGGCTACAAAAATTTGTTTTGTATTGAAAAAAATGTGCTTGAATAACGCACTTTGCAAACATTGCATTCTATGTTTAGTCTTATTTACAAGATAAAAACTTTGGCTGGTGTTTATTTTAATGCTTGACTCTTCAAAGACTTGTTAAAAAACAAATCTGTCAGTGGCCATCCGTTGCATTGTATTGTTTTTCCTTTTTCGTCTTTTGCTTTTTTTTCTAATAATTTAAAGGTATACTATTGGGAAAAGGTTGTTCAAGACTGTTTGCTTAGAATGTAAGAGCAAAGGGATTTTTCATTTGCGGTACAAATCTTGCCTCTGCTGGTAGATCCTGTTTTTCCAGTTTGCGTTCTTTTTGTTGGAATAGTGGTCAATTTGATTTTGAATTTCTGAAATGGAATTGCAAAAAAATTATTTATCTATTTTAACCTTGACACATCACTGAATAAATATGAAGTTTGTAAATATTTTCATTCGGAAGTTCTTCAAGTGATGTTGGTAAAGTAGACATTGAGCATTGTAATTAAGAGATGTAGGTGGGGTGCATTTGTAAAAAGATGTTGGAGCTTAGTCGGAAGCATTATCCCTACTGTTTATTAAGAGGTTTGGATGGTCATTGTTACAAGTGTTTATGCCATCAGTCGAATATCAATGCCTTAATCAGTGGTCATTTGTGAAGTCATCGATCTTTGCAATAATTTAGGATTGTTCATAACAAAATGCACACAGTAAAGTTTGTAGTAAGTTACACACACGGTTATGCTACTAACAGCAGTATGTCGAAAAGTCCGTAAAACTTATTTTGATCTTTTTCCACATAAGTTCTGGTTAATTTTGGTCAACTGATGCAACTTGATAAATTGAATGCGTTAATTTATACAATAGAGTTGGGGATTAGAAGCTTCCACTCAGGCAGAGTTTTGAAGCAAATAGTAGTTGGCGGTGCTTTAATTAGAGGAGAGAATACTGATGTAGTGGCAACGAAGTTATGGTAGTTTGTGTTTTGTTGATTTAATACGATAAGCAATGGAACAGTGGTTTGTTTGTTTTCCTGCCCTTCCTTCTCTTCGGGAATTCATCTCGATAAAATGTTTTTTATATTCAAGCAATGGTGACGTACAATTTGCAAACAATATATTGATGTAGGCCATGTTATTAACAAAAGTTAGTTGCGTAGTAATAAGTTTACAAACAATATTTTCACTGATTGATGAAAATAGTGTTATAATATTATGAAGATTAAACCGTCACTCATTACTTTCGTCGCAATTCGTGTTAATAATTTGATTTATTATTGCTATAATAATAGATTATGATGATGATTATTATTATGATTATTATTATTATTATTTCTATTATTATTATTATTATTATTATTATTTTATTAGTTATATATAACTATTATCATCGATATTATTACTATTAATTTTACTTCAGTACTAGTAAATAAAGCTCAATAATATCAGTAATTGATTGAAGAAGCATTACTCATAAAAGTTGATGATTGGGCAGTAATTATTTGCATTGTTGATAGTAGGCGAGCGATGGCAGACAACGAAATCAGTGATAGCAATTCCTAATAAATGTTGCTGTGTTAATAATTTGAATGGTTTGTAGATTAAATAATGAATGTGATGTATGTGCAAATTCTTGTTTTCCTTGTCACTTCGACATGCCAAGTAGGAAATTCTTATTCAAATTTCCATTCGTCAAGACGGATGGTAATGCAGTTGGAAGCAAAAAACAAATTTCAGTGAATAGCAAATAAAAGGATGCCTCTGCGACATTCAAAACTGAGATAACTTCTTTGTGCTTTGATAGAAGAAAATCCATCTCCATTTTATTAAGACATTACCGTCATTCTTACTATCATCATTACCATTGTTACTGTGACTAGGTCCTCATTACATTTTTCATCACTGCTTACTGTCATCACATCACTTCTGTATCAAACCGCATCTTCTTTAAAATGCTTCATTAGACTTACATTTTAGCTAAGGCTTTATCACAAGACTATATTATTTGTTAAATTTTCCACCTAGCAACTGCTTATTAAATCAACCAATCAAAAATTTTGCATCTTTTCAAGCAAAATTTTTGATTGGTTAATTTTTTGTTGATAGTTATTAATTGAGTTAAGTGCAGAAGGCAGTAGTAAATGACGGTAATCACTTCTTTACACTGTCTTTGTCCTTCCTTACTTACAAATTTACTTTTTTGAATTTTCTTCTTTTGTTAAAAATTTGTTAAAATAATGGCTAAAAAACAACTCTTTTGTTATTACCGTTATTATCATTATTATTCTCAATAGTACCTCACTGTCATTATCACTGTTGTTACCAAAATCACACTCATAAACAATGTTTTTTTATTTTTTCAAGCATACTTTTATTCATTGATACTGTCAGTGAGGACCATTACTCTAATTACGTTTCGCTTTGTTATCTTACTTTGTATTTTCATCTCCGACTTTTTTATTTCTACTTTTCAAATAGTACTTTTCACGCTATTTTTTATGCATGCAATTTTATGGCTTCTGTTTAATTTTTTCTCATTATCCGTAATCGTAATTATCATCAAACATTTAAAAATATGCTGCAACATTATTTCTTTAGTACTGCTTTATTTTATAAACTAACATTAATATACTAAATTTTTATTACTGTTACTGTTGTTGTTAATATTATTATGCTCAATTACTATTATGATTATTATTTGCTAAATGCTGTATTATTATCGTTATTAGTACCATGCTATCTTTATCATTAATGATAAAGATGAGGACGATGATAAGTGATTATTTTTAGCAATGGTATGGAATGAATTAACATATTTTGTGCATTTCCTATGATATTGCTTTTTTTCTATAGTTATGTGTTGCCAGCTATTAACAACATGAATATCGAAGATAATTGCTGATCATTTCTTGACTTGACTATCACTAGTATAAAATACTACTACTCTGTAAAAGTTTGTTTCCAGCAAAGTAAACTCGACCGGAGATGCCTTAGGCGACTTTACCTGTAAGATTTACATTGGCATAAAAATGTTATAAATTTTGAAAAAGGAAGAAAAGGTTGTTCGCAGAATGCCTTAGGCAATTGCAATCAAGTTATATACTGATGATTGAGTATAAACTTGATCATACCAAAATCATTGCACCACCAGCAAACAACCAGATATTATCACACACACACATACACACACACCTGTGCACACTAGCAAATACTATTAAAGCAAATCGTCAGGAATACTTAACTGTCTTCTGTCCTACTTTTTCCTCATCTAAGCAAATTTCGCATATCATTTTGTTTCTGTCACTTCAACTTGCTTATTCTGCTTCTCTTAGCAATTATTTTTATCGCTACTTTCCTTAGAATTTAATTGTTTTATCTGCAAATGCAAATATTAACTTTATTCATTAGAATACATTTGAAGCTAATTTTAATGCCATTTCAGTTCTACATTTTAAATTGAAAATGATGCTAAAATATTAAGAATGAGAATATTTGTTCAAAATATCAATGTTTGTGAGAAAACATTTTCAGTCTTTTCGAACAGTTCTACACAAATTACAATTACTGTTTGTTATTATTGTTGTCTTACAGAAGAAAACTGATACACGTTTCGGATAACGTTGCTACAGAAGAATAAATGCTAAAAGCAAGCAAAGTAAACCATTCAAAGTTTCTGGAGTCAAATCAAACTGGACTATTACAGCAATGCGTGAAGAGAATTACTCAAAAATTAGTTAAATTTCAAATTTCTGGAAACTTTTAATGATTTACGGGAAGAAGTAGCTTTGTTTATTCTCCTAACAGCATCAATTACCACACAGTGACGAGTACTATTTCACAGTACATTCGATTATAGAAATAATTATACATACATACATATTGTCGCATTTTTCATATTTAAGCACATTTAATTGATGAATGAATACGGAAATTACATTATATGAAAGTAATGGATGACTTTTACGGTTTTTGTACTGAACGGCAGGAAAACTTGAAATAAATGAAACAAAAGGTTTGAGTTTGAAAGTAATAACTTTGAGTTTTTTGATGCTAGCTGTTAGATTATGTATGAGCGTGACAGTATTCTACCAACTGAAATGTATAGAAAAGCGAATTTGAGCATGAAAAGGTCAGAGTCAAATATGTGTTGAATTTGGAAATGATTCCAGAATGAGTCATTGTGAAAGATATTTACTGGTTGTTTCTCTACAGGCAAGGAGTTACTCCCTTGCGTGATTCGTTGCTGAAATAACTTGCTTGACTTTTCGTTTCAGTCATTCGCTACCAGTTTACACTGCAATTGTGCGAAAAACAGAAATTAACGCTGAAAATCGTCTTCTGAGGATTATTTGCTTTCCGTCAAGTGTTGAAAATCACTAAATCATCTTCATTTGTGATAAAGTTTTACCTCATAACTGAAATATTAATCACACAACGCTTGCAACTGATTCTTTAATCTGATGTTCATTTAAAGTGTGATATTCATCGATTTGTACGAGCAATCACCATTAATATGTTAGGAACGATTATAACTTACCACCAAATTCCTCTATAATTTATCGTTAAATTTTTCACTAATTTTTAACGGAAAAATTATTGATTGACTTGTTTTGATGAGTCATTTCGTATTTTCAATTAAAGATTACATCTCTGTCACTGATGTATCTGAGCACCTAACAGTAAATAGCTAGTATCAGGTATTTTCAACGATTGTTTATCCTAAATCAAATCTTTTTTATCTGTGAATGATTAACTTTTTGATGACCTTTGCCTTATCAATGGGCATTTATCATAAGGTCATGTTAAATAGCACTAGTTAGTCAGGCCGTGTCCTTTGCACTATTCAGAAGGTCAATTCACCATTTGGCAATATTGCACTCGTCCCGGCCTGAGTGCTACGTTGCTTTGCACCAACTTGTCCCTTTTTTACATGTTTTTTACAGATTTTTCGATTAGTCAAACTTGTCTTACTCAGTTTTGTTTTAATTTGATTAGAAAACAATTTAATGCAAGCCTATCAGCAAATAATGCCAAATTCGTTAAATATAGCGGATATAAACATGAGCAGTTTTGTTATAGACGTGCTGCAGCTAAATTGGCAAAACCGGTACGTCTTGAATTATTTGGTCTTTTCATTATTGTTCTGAGTAATCCACGCAAAAGTTTAATTATACTCTCGTCATATCTCATATTAAATTAATGTGAATTTAGGAGCAGTCTCTCTGTCGAACAATAAATTGTAATTAAATTGTTTCCAAAAACAACCAAATTAATATTGACAAAGTATTAAAAAATAACGTTGATTTTGTCATGTCTGCTTATTTTGATACTATCCTAAAATGCATAAAATTTTCTTCGATATTTGTTTTTAAGATTAAGACTTTTATTTGAATGATTTGATCTGAAAGTCAGTGCACATAGGTTAGTCATTTTAATGGTAAGATAAGCTTTCAATGTATGAGTAGTTGCACATTTGTGTATTACCGAAAAGTCATCTGCTTATTGCATAAATACATTAATGCAAATTTGATTTTAAACTGGAAATATTTTTTCAATTATTACTAATTATTTCTTTTAAAACAATACAAATTTGCAATACTGCTCGCATGTAATAAATATTAGTGACTGAATATTTAGACAGCAAATTTCATACAACAACTCTTTTCAATTCATTCCAGTGATTCAAATTTGTAAACTTTTTGTTACAGTTTATAATCACTGAAAGAAGAAGCTTCGCCTCTGCGCAAAATATGAAATGACGGAATAATTGGTGATTGAACTCTAATTGTCAGAAGCGACCAATGTGCTTTTTTTCAGCATTTGTTCACTGAAATGACTGATTTCTCAATGTAAGATTAAAGTTGAAAGACAGGTAAGAAAAAGAAAATTCAAAAATGCTCAAGTATGGTTTGATTCTGAATCTTTCAAGAACAAAATCGTATTTTCTGAATGCAAAGCCTCAAGATGATGACAGCTTTTCCTTTGCAGTTTTGGTTCTGTGCTTTGCTTTTCTATTTATGCAGTGAAGTGAAAAAAGTGATGAGAATAAAATCTTGCATTTCACTGAAATGCAAGATACTTGCAAACAAAATTAAAGCGTAATTAGTGCGAAATGCCCATTGACTGCTTTTATATGATTTAGACTAGACTAATCTCTACGATGAGAGTAATTCTTACAAGAAAATTTGGTGGTGCGTTTGAAGAGCAAAGAGGTGTTTGTGTTCGGCACTGAGCTATCATCACATTACAAGTCAGTGAATACTTTCCTCAAAAACGCGTTGAATCACGCCTGACTTACTCTTCAGACCATTCTGTCCTCTCTCCAGTAACTCTCAACTTTTTTGACTCAGTGCTACTTCTTTGCATGTCATTATTTGTAAGCAATTATCAGTTATTCCTCTCATCTCTTTTTGCAATTGATAACTTGAATTCCAGACGTTCAAACTGATAATTTTTTAATATGTTTCGCACGAAACTCAACTCAAAGGATGAAGTGAACGGGCAGTTAGAATGTGACTGAATGAATGTACATACTATCCAGCTATTATTTCGAAGGAGTGAATGATAAAATCCTCTACTCTCTCATAGCTTTTTACAATCAGTGAATGTATGGAATGTTAGCCTTTCATCATGTAATTTTTCTGATATATAAATGTATAATTCAGAATAAAAAATTGTCTTGCATACATTTATATTATACAGACATTATTGTTTAATATGCAAGCAAAGAGCAAGAATTATATACTGTAGCATGAAATAGCTGCTTATCACCAAGTGCTGCTTTTATCCTGAAAACATATTCATAATATAAATCTACAGTATCCTACACTCTGCACTGTATCTAAAAGACGTGATATACATACAAAAGATAAGTCAAAACAAAAGAATAAGTAAAAATTTTTAGTTGGAAATAAATGCATTTAAAAATTTTCGTTACACGAGCTAAGAGATATCAATGAAAAGCCATTTGTAAATACAAGCAACTTATGAATGAGTATTATTATGGATGTAGCAAATTTCCGCAAAGTTTGTCAGTGACGTACATCTGACTACATCTCCAAGACGTAGAACCTACCAAAATATCCCATATTAAATTTAGAATCGTAACTTAGAAGACCGCAAAAGACAAAATGAATTTCGCAAAGAACAATGTCAAGCGATCAAGAAAAACTGCGAAAAATAGACAGCGTTTGCTTGGAACTGACAAAATGTGACATCTAAAGGCTATTATTGGCAGAAAAACATCAACTTATTGCAAAAAAATCAAAAAAGTAAGTCAAAAAAGAGAATATAAGATCATTACGAGAGCAGTTTTTAGGGAAAACTGTTGAGTCAGAAAACAAATATGTACACACTCAAATATGCAAATGAAAAGGATAAAGATGATTCGCTGACTTACTTCAAACATCACTTAAATAGTAAAGTTGAAAGACTAAAGTTAACTTTTTATCAAAATAAATGAATGTTTTTTAAAAAAAGTTAGTTTTGTGCAGACAGAAATTTAAAATAGAAAAAATAAAACAAAGTTTGAAAATAAGAGCAAATAAAAAATTAGCCAAAGAAATGATTTATTTATAAATCAGAAAACAATTTTAAAAAATGAAACTTTGAACAAAATAATAAAAGCTTAGAAAGATCAAAAATACTATACACATCCCTGAGATTTGTCCTTCAACCAATTCAGCTGAAGCAGACAAGAAAGCAAAAGCAAGGTGGAACCTGAGTAGAAAAACAAACAATAAAAACAAAAAACACGAAAAGTCTGGAAAATGACAAGAATAACTAGCAAAGAGATAAAAAATAACTGTGACAAGAATATTACAAATTTCTCTACTGGCATTTAAGACAGAATCTTTCACAGAGTCTTTTATGGCATAAAAAATATATACTTATTAACATTTCTTAACCCGAAGTATCAAAACAAATCATAAATTCAAAGCACGGTTCTAGAAAAATTATAAAGAGACAAAATATTTATTAAGACAATATTGGTGACTGACAGTTTGTAATTACATCAGATAAGGTTATTAATTTTTTATTTTTTCCAAGTCAAAGGTCATCAGTTAAAAATAATTACCCACTTTGATAATCCACTAACACTACTGATCAATGCAAGCAAAAATATTTTCATCATTAGATGATATTTTCATCATTAGATGATCAACTTATTGCAAAAAAATCAAAAAAGTAAGTCAAAAAAGAGAATATATGAAAATATTTTTGCTTGCATTGATCAGTAATCATGGATTACTTAAAATTTTTGTAACTCTGACTTCGTAGCGTGTAATTTATTCCAAATGAAAAATTCTCATTTCATTCAAACCCCAAACTAGAATAAGCTTAAAAGCCCATAACGAAAATATCGGAATTTCCTGTGTTGTTTATAGAGTTACACAATGTTTATGAGAATCCAAGTCGTCCTGCAAACTACGACTGATATTGTACAAGAACTACACTTCAAATGTTTTTGTTTACATAAGCTGAGATTATCTTCATTTGTTGACGAGAATATTTCGCCATTTGATCAACGGTATATCCTGTGTAGAAAAGAGCCAGCGCGATCAATCCAAGAATTAGTAGCAGTGCGTAGGAACGTGGATAACGTCGACAGTGTGAGAACAAACGATTTTTAATCTTGGTCCCTTTAACGAGTAAATTATTCGGATAAAACCGTTGCAGTATTTTTAGTTTCGAATTTGGTCGTCGTGGAAGGTGTACGCCTGAATGATTACGATAGCTTCTCATATCATTGCTTTCAAAGCTTTGATGGAGTGGCATAATTTTCTTTATATTCGTCTCTCGTTCGATAGATTTTGTGTCTACAGGTAGAATAAGCTTTGTCTTCGGTGATTTATTTCCCCGACTACGTGAATTAGAACGCAAACGTGGAGTTGAATTACGTGAACGTGAACGTGAACGCCTACGAGAATAACTCTGAGGGCTTGTATTGCCGGACTGAGATTTTTTATTAGCTGTCAAACGATTCTTCCGTGATCTGACCATATTTTTTGGACTCTGAAATCCAAAAGCTTTATCAAAATTAATGATATCAATATTCAAATTGCTAGAATTCGCATGATTTTCTTCTGTCAAAGAATAAGATTTGATAAAAATATATTCATAGCAAGTATGTTGATACAATAATGATCATAAGAGAGCGAGAAATTAGCGACTGCAACTGCAAATCCTAACACTGAGAGGAGAGAAGCATGATGGACAGCAGAATGAACAGAGTGTTCGAGGGCATACGAAATACTCACTACACAAAAGTATCCATACTACCGCTGTTATCTGAGGCTTTTGCTGCAGTGCTTTCAACTCTGTTAAACACATCACTTCTGATGAATTTCAAATTTCAGCTGAAAGAGTAATATCACGAGAGAGAGAGGTGCGCATGCTGAAGCACTCACTACAAATATGTGTACTGAATTGAAATTTGTGATTCTGTCAATGAATATAGCGCAAATAAATCATATTTTACGTTGTATGAGTTATATAAAACAAAATACGAGCGGCTGAGCTACGCTACATTCGAAATGAAAACGGTATCACTTACTACTACAATAGCATTCCATATGACATTATGCACTTCAATGAACAATAATCAAGTGTGGCAAGTTCCTGAGATGGTTATCAAAGTACAGACCGATCTCAGAGAAGTAAGGATGGAAGGAAGAGAAGATATTAGTGAGCGAAAAAAAGATAATACAAATGACCATCAAAATAAGTGAACCGCTCAAAAAGGCCTTTGGTTGAAATACATTGATTATTAATAGAACGTAGAAAGTGCATCTATGAAGAAAGGGTAAAGTTTGATCAACGGTCAGCAGACTGCGACTAGTGGTCAGTGGTCTCTCAGTGCCATTTGTTTTGGAGCTTTGCCAAAATGACAGCTCTCTCTTGAAAGTTGAAAGGCATCACATCTCTTCAACATACATTATAATAACAAATTTTACTGCTAATAGTATCACTATTGCTGCTATTAATTCTATAATTCATCACTGCTATTTACAGTATAAATGGTTCAGTTCTGATCAGTTCCTTGGGACTGCACTATCTCTCACAACCAAGCACGCAAAAAAGGCTTCTGGCATTGTAGTCGACTTTGAAAAGTAAGCTGAATTTTCGCTGACAAAAAATTAGACGTGAAGTCAAATGGCATGAATTAATTAATACATGCGATATTCAGGTGCAACTAGGAAATATGACGGTAGTTCTACTTAATGGGTAACAAAACCAGTGCACCAAATAACGGTTCTTGCAAACTCCATTTACAGCAATAACTTTGTCATACTAAAGTCATAAATGGCTGCATAAATTCATTTTTATTTTCACAATTTTTGAAACAAAATTATAAAATGACTTCGAATCTTTTAATCACGACTGGTACCAAAAATAAATTTGTTTCTTGGGAACGTCAACATAAACTGAAATGAAACTGTCAGATTTTAAGTATGACTACAAATGAAGAGAGTTGGAACGCAAAAAATGTTCCTCAACAATATTTAAGATTAAAGTGGAAATGCGACCAGAAGGTCAATATAATGCATTAGGCAGATGGTAGAAAGGGAAATATTCACTTCGTATCGTCCCGCAAGCATTGGCCGATAAAATGACCCCTTGGCCTTCGCAAATCAATATGCATTAGTGCAGTGGTCAACAAAACACGAACTACCCTTTAACACACGTCGATGCTGACAATGACAGAGGGGTTGTTGTTGTTGACCTCAAAGAAAATCAAATTGAGCTATCTATCTTACACATATATCTGAAAACAACTGACTTGAATGCATACTTGTTTTGCAAATGAAATTACCAGTTTTCGCATAAAATCGGGTTATAATCATCATCAATGGTAAGATGATGGAATAAATAAAAGTGTTTTCTAAAGTCTAATCATAAAATAATAATAATAATAATAAATTAACTTATTAAATGCTCTAATCAGCTGATAGGTGTGTACTTAAAAGTTATTATAGAATGTGAAATATTTAACTAAAACATTTTTAATAAAAAATTCCTAAATGCACAAACAGTTATATTTTGCTGAAATCATACAGAATCTTACAACATAATCAGAGCTTTAAAGAAAAGCGAATAATCCAAAGAGTAAATAAGTAGCTGAAATAATCTTTTATTTGCGAAAAACAAATCATTTCAGCTTTAACAGTCTGAGATTTGTATTATATCTAAGTTCATACTGCGAAAAATGTAAGCATATGAATTAGCAAGATGAAAATGATAAAAATTTTGAATACTAAGTGAAGTGAAAGAACTTTTTACTAAGAGTAGTGATGACTGACAATGCAAGATTTTTTGCAAGAGGTTGAGAGTCGCGCAGAAGTACAGGTTGAGGCACCGTACGTGAAAGGAAGAGAAACACTTATCGAAACTTCACTGCAGGCGTGAGCTAATTAGGCACAGCGTTTCCGAAAACCCAAGTTATATCTGTGTTCTCCACTCGTCCAGTATGCACAGTTCGAGAGATGAAATACGAGGTCATAAAACCCGACTATTCGGCAGATTAATATGATTTATGCGGATATATGATGTCCTGCGATAAATTTCTTCTACTTCAAGTTCAAAGGAATTTTTTATCATGTGAACACTAAGTAATGTACATAAACTGATGCCAGTAGCCGCCAATATTTGATTAATATCGGGAACTTTGATGAAGTGAGAATCAAACTCTTAAAAGTTGAAGGTGAAAAAATTAAACCATCTTTAATCATCTGTATTTTTGGATAAATATCCACAAAACAACACTGGAGGATGGATTTCTTACGCAAAGTAAAATTTTTCCTTTTTAAAATTAAAACAAATGAGCACGAAGTTTTGCATCGCAAGGGCCGCATTAATTATGGTCACTAATCGGTGCTCTTCTTTTTCTAGAATCTTTTTCACGGTATGTAGGTAATTTACCAGCATTGGTACGTTTTCATTTTCTTGTTTGAATAATGAAGGAGACGAGACGTATCAAGAGTTGGAGGATTTAATTAAGGAGGGCTTATATTGGAGAAGTGCTGGGTTCAGGGACTAAATCTTGATGTTTGACATTTTTTTTAATTGGAGATTACAGGTGGGGTAAAATATCGGAAAAGTAGAACGCTCGTGAAGTTATATAGTCTTTACTAGTGAATTAAGTGTTGTAGTTTACGACCTGGTACTTATGTTCTACTTTATGTGTTGACATTGAATTGTAAAAGCTGCAGTTTCTATGGTTCGCAATTTTTCTTTGGATCCTGGTTAATGTGATTCTTCACACCTCCTTCAGATCTCATATAAGTTAGAAGGAGCTACTTTGAGAAAAGCATCAGACGTATAATAGCTTTATTTTTCGAATGATTTAAATGCGATCGCAATTTACACGTAATATTAAATATCATGTCTAAGTAGGATAGTTTTTCAGTCACTTCTAAAAGACGCATGCTTTGTGTAAATGATGGATGGAACATCAATACCGTCACGAATAGTTCTGATGGGTACATCAAAAATGTCTCTGAACGAAAGGTTAGAATGACTCTGAGATTATTTACTTTATTTCTTTCTTTTTTAACTTTATTCTTTCTCACCTCATGCATTGTGTCTACCATGTTACTTCAACAAAACTACATGGCGATCTAATTATGAAGTTATTGCTATAGATTATCGTTTTGTAGTGGGAAACTGTTCTATTAATAATTCACGTTCGTCAAAATTCACGATATATTATTGCTCTTTCATATGCAGTTTTTTCCTGCTTTTGTGCAAAAAAGTTGAACTGTCCATAATGCATCTTCAGTCACTGTAGATAAAATAGTTGAAAAGCTTTAGTTACATGCATATCTCGTGCTTAATTGGCGTGACTTAGTCTGGTTTTTGTACTTAACAATCGAAATTAATTAAAAAAATATTTCAGGTTCTCACAAGTTTCATTTCCTAAAGTTCGCCAGTCCGTTGCGTCTGTAAAAAACTACAATAATGGTAATCTGGAATCAGGTTACCGTGAACTAATCGTAAATCAAAGCCCAGTATATGTAGGTGGTTTGGAGGTAAATAGACCCTTTGAAAAATAGAGACTGTGATTATGTTTTTATGAGCTTCTAGTGAAATTAATACTGAGCTAGACAACAATTTAGATTTCACTTGTCAAAGGAATGAAGTTTTATTATGATCAGGAATGCCTTTTTGACTAGTCACAGAAAGATGTGACAAAACAAATTTTCACTTAAATCTTTTGCTGGTTTTTAAATTTTTGGTGGCGTTTTTCCCCCTTCCTATTTTCTGTTCTTTCGATGAAAAACTAGTTTCAGTTGCAAGACGAATATGATGTAGTTGAAGATGATATAGGAGCAACAACTAATTATGTGGAACAAGTACGCATAATACCAAGACGCAAGTTAGCAGTTTATCAGAATCCCCATTTAGACCGGATTCCAATTCAAAATCGTATAAGCTATCCTTTATGGCGTAGTAAATTCGGTACTGGTTTTGTGCGCAAGACTGACATTGATAGGTTTGTTTCCAGCTTATCTGTTCATCATATATATATATATATATATATATAT